>VWZD01002306.1:0-31934 GCA_013396695.1 Sakesphorus luctuosus | reverse complement strand
AGAGGTCACGGCTCGATTCACGGAGCTTTACCGCTTTCGGGCTGGAAGTGTCTTTTGGAGTGTTGCTTTTTACACAAGGGCGGCGCAGCAACGGCAGCGGCAGCCACAGGAAACGGAGAGGGAAAAAAATTAAAAAAAAAAAAAGAGAAAGGAAATTCCCCCCCACCCCGTGATCCACGAGCCGCACAAGGCGCCGTGCCGTGTCCCCGTGCGCAGGCGCGCAGAGGCTGCGGTCGCGCAAGCGCACGCGCTCCCCGGGCGGGGCCTCAGCGCGCGGGAAGCGCGGGAGGGGCGGGGAGGCGGCGGGAACGCGGGATCGGCATCCCATCGGAAATGAGAACCGATTTATTTCAGGAACACAGCCGCGATCACGGCACACACATAGACAGAAGAGCCACTCTCTTCACTGCCCACCTCTGCCTCTACTTACAGTATCAGGAGGGCACGTTTTTTCATCATAACGATTTGTTCTAGTGTAAGTTAAGTTTTAATTCATCTGTTTTGCTCAAATGCTTGCGCATCAAGGAAGCCGATGGAGCTCTGAAAGCGTCATTTTTGCTGAATCTCACACATCAGAAGCACTGTGACACAGCACTTATTCATGAAATGCTAATTGTTTCTCAAACAAAGCCCAGTGTAGAAACACACTGGGACCAGAGAGAGACTGCAAAACTGTCAGTTGTGTTGTGTATGTCAACTAAGGAACCTTCTGTGATGCAGTGGACAGAATTTCGGAGGCTTTTACACTGATCTCGGAGACGGAACGTTCCGGTGCTATTGGAATCCCCCAGCTGCTGGGACCAGACAGGGACCAAGGCAGTGCTGCCCGGCAGGGAGACGCTGCAAGTCTCACAGCTGGTCAAACACCACACCCGGCACCAGCAACGGAGCACAAGGAACTGACCTTGCATCCTTGGGCAACAATAAACAGAGCTTAGGAAGTAATTTTTATTCAGCTTTTTATCTGTAACAAAATTCCAAGTATGCACACATCCATTTTAAGATTTACATTTGATTTACAGTTTCTTCCCCACTCACCCTACAGCTGGAATGTTGGCAGTTCCGTTTTTCATACCTCACATCTGAGTTTGATGCAGCAAATGCTTTTTTGTATCAAATAAGCTACAACTGCTGAGTTTAAAAAATAAATCTGAAAACTGTCTAAAATTAAGCTCTGGTTCACTGACACGCAAACAATCTTTTTTAATGATCACAATATTTCAATCTTGGGCACACCAGAACAGTATCATAAAAACATCCTGTTTCATTGCTCTACACAAAATAATATTCCAGTGTAAGTTTTCAAGGCACAATTTCTTTATGCAGTTATTTGCCATAACAAAGTTTTTAAAAAAATGATTGCAGTACAAAGTTTAAGTTCTCTTTGAAAAAACACAGGTAGTCTTCTGTGGAGCATTAGTTTTCCCTCAGCTACATTTTAATGACAGCTTATAAGAAGCTCATAACATAATGTCCAACTACTCTCACTTACATTCACACTTCACTGCAATCTGGGTTTTTTGTAATATTTATAAGGTCATTCTGCCAAGTGTTAAAATGTCAAGAGCTTGTGCTAATGGTATTTCACAGACATGACCACAAAAAGAACCACCTTTCAAAATTAAGACTAGTCTCAATCAGAAATGTTTTGTTCATGAGCTCCTAAAGGTCTATTCAAAATGTCAACACTGCAACAAAATAATCAAGGAATGGTCACTAATGGCCAAAAGATTAAACATTTCCTTTTCAAATCAATTCAATTGACTGAATTATTATCAAGGAAATTTTAAATATTTGTGTCAGATTTCAGCTTCTGGATAGACAAATAAACTGTATTCAGTAAGTTGCTTGACTTCTGGCTTAAACTAGACACAAAGGAAGAAGAATTTGGTGGGCGAAGGGAAGTGAACTGAACTATAGTTCCTCAGAAGATGCAAATACCCTCACACTCTGAAACTTAGCTGAGTAGAAAACTGCTCACGCAAAAAGCTTAGTTGCTTAAACTCCAGTACACTGTGTAATGTTGGTTGGCAACTCCTATCCTCAGAAGGCAGCAACCAGCAATGCCTGCTGTTACCCCGTTCAATATTCTCAGTTCTTAAAACAATACTTGTTATGAGATGGGTCTTCTGGAATTATAAACTTTAACACCATTCAGCGTTGAGGAGCGAGCATATTTTGTCAGAAGAGCACCAACACTCTGCTTCTCTGCACACAAGTCTCTATAGAGAAAATAAAGCAGAGGACATTGGCATTAGATACAAAAAATGAACCCATGAAATACTTTTAATCATAGCAATAAACTGGATTAGGACATTAGAAGAAAAGAAAAATTAATTTCTCTAACTGTCACATAATGCCTTAAATTACAAAGTTTAGAACTTTGACATTTAAGGAATAGGCAAAACTGTATTACTTAATTCAGAAATAAGGATTTTGGTTTTCATGGAGTGTTGGTTGGTTTTTATTACTGTTCTCTCAAGAGTTTTCAATCTAGCAAAACAATTAGCTTTCAACTATTCAGTTCTATTACAGTAAATGCAGAGCCACTCACAAAGGGTTGATGAAGTTACTCCTGGGTTATTAGGGGTATCTGCTCACAAGTGGCACAGCTGGGCATTCCAGACAGTGAGGCAGTGTAAGTCTTAATCACCCAAGGAACAAAGGACACAGTACAGGAAGCACTGTGGCTCTATAGTTCTCATGTTGTAGATCTGGAGACTGATTATTAACATCAGGAGGTTTAGCTTATGAATTATATCTGCTTTATTCAAATAACATTTAAATCCACTAGGATCAGCTTTTTACACACACTTAAATCCAACAAATAGAGCTACAGATCCCAGAGGTGAGTATCCTATTCACACAGAATTCATACTCATTTAAAATACAAAGTATGGTACTTGAGTCAATGATAGCTCATGAGAACCCAGTTGTGCAAAAAAGGAAAGGTTTTAACACTAATTTTATATTTTAATAAAAAGAAACATATCCTCACTGTATATAAGGGGTAATATCCACTTCTGTCCACTTTTCCCGTATGCCAAATAAGCTGTTGAATCTTTCCTGATTGTCTTCAGGTAAGTCTTCTACTTTTAGCAGAGAGATGGTCTCTGGTCTTGAGCTTTTATCCACAAGAGCCAAACCCTGTAGATCAGCATCAGAGAGAAAATATTCAGTAAAGATAAAAAAAACTTACTTCCTTCTGACAATATGCCATACAAGCTGCTCTTGTATGCTGCCCATCCAAAGCCTTCTAGAATTGCACTACCAGAGGCAAAGTGAAGAAGAATGATAAAGGCACTATTTTACAGGCAGTATTTATAATTTCCTTTATGGCAAGAAGGAAGGGGGAATCCATTGAGTTCCAACATCTCCGTGCCTCCTTCGAGCAAAAGGATTCCCACAGTACTTCCTCCTCTACTGACTCACTACAAGCTGCTCAACAACAGCTTCAGCTTCTGTTCTAGTTACATTTACCAGTAAAAACTGTACAGCTGCAACTCAAACAGTGAAACATGCTGGAGTTACAGAAACATGAATTACGACTCCAGACTACTGGTGCTCATAGAGGATATCATAAAATGTACTTTAACTAAAAGCTGACAGAAACAACACAGTCAACACCCAGTAACAGATAAAATTATGTTTGACACAAGTCAGTTACAGCCTATTCATGAAAGAATCCATACTTCTTTATACCTTAAGCTGATCAATCCTTGTTGTCATTCCTTCAGGGACACTTTGTTGCCAGACTTCTTGAAACTCTGATAGATTGAATTTAACTGCATTTTGCAAAAGCATTTGTGCGATAGCTCTGCATATTTTATCTTCATGCATTTCAAAGTAAACCTCCCCTGCTGAGAAACAAAAAATAGGTTACCTTGGGTTCTTGCTTTTTGATAGAAGAACAGACAACAGCCTTGTATTTCCATTCTGTTCTACAATCTGCTATAAACCAAGTAACCACTTTTTTAACTTTTCCTCAGGAAGTAATCTGACTTGGTATTAACTTTGGATAAATGGTGCTATCTTCTCATTCTCAAGAACAAATTATGCAGAATAGAGAAGCACTGTCCCAGCTACAGTATTAATTCGTATCAATAAATGTATTTGCCTTCCATCTTTTCCCCTTTCACAGTACACTGTTTATCCTACAGATTTCATTCCTATTTCTGAATGCCCTGTATGAAAGCATTTGCTATCTGTGGTTGAATAATTAATAAAACTTTCACTTCTTCAATCACCCTTCTGAGATAATGAAGGGAATAATGAGACTTTATTTTCTCTCACAATGATTCGGCTAAAACTCTCTGAACAAATCAGGCATAAACACTTCCTTCCACTTTTTCAGTCACCTGGACTTCCTGTAACTCAGACTTGCTCCTAGTGCAACCTGTTTAAATACACTCCAATTACCTTCCTATGTCCTTTAAAGTTGAGTGCAACTCCTACTTCAGCCAAAGGTGAGATGAAAGCAACTGTGGGGAAGAATTCAGATTGAGATAAAGGCACTGCAATATTTTGTCTGTATGAGATGGGCAATGGAAATTTAATCCATACAATCAGTGGATCTTGTGGTGCAGTTCAAAGGATGAAAGGCAGATGCCTACTTCAGGCAAGCTGAATTCATGCCACTGACTCTTCACAATTGCGTAATTAATTCTTAAATATCTGAGACCTCCTAGGGTGTTCAGAGAGAGATGCCACCTAAATTTTACCAGTGATCTGTCTTTAGTCACAAAACCATGGCTTGTAGACATCTAATAAATCACTTCCAGTACCTCTGTTAGTTCCCATTTTTCCATATTAGCTTGTACAGTTTAATAGTCCTTTTTCATATGAAACTTCCTTTAACAATTGGACTGATTGTTAGCTCAGTTTGCTCTCTCCTTTTACTGGCACTGTAGCAAACAGACTTGTTTGGGCCACCCTCACAAAATCTGGATTTCCTCTTTAATAACCATTTCCTTTATGCAAAGTTAAACTATGCAAGCTTTCCCAAACTTACCATCATCAACATATTTCCTCCCATAGCTTAAAAGAATGTGTTCTATCATCTCTCTGAAAAAAAAATATCAGAAATCAAGTCTTAACACTACTCATTAGGATGTTACAGAAACGGTTACCAAGGAAAAGGTGAAGGAACAGGTATAGGGGAAAAAATAAATCAAAGAGAACAGAAGATGAGATACATCTTCACGGGTGAAATGAAGAAGCTGATAAAAACTTAGAAGTAAAAAAGAACAACAGGGGACAGAAAAAACAGATGGGAGTTAATTCAGCCTGTCAATGCCAAAGGTCTCTTCCACTTTCCAGTTATAGCTAGGAAAGACTAAAATGTACACAGAGAATAAGGAAAAGAGACACTTGCAATATCACTTCTTTCCAATGAGAAAGAATTGCTTCAAAAATTGTGGCCAGCAGGATCAGGACAGGGATCATCCCCCTGTACTCAGCATTGGTGAGGCCACTCCTCAAATCCTGTGTCTCACTAAAAGGACATTGAGGGCCTGAAGTGTGTCCAGAGAAGCGCAACAGAGCTGGGGAAGGGTCTGGAGTACAAGTCTGAGCACAAGAGGCTGAGGGAGCTGGGGGTGTTCAGCCTGGAAAAAAGGAGGCTCAGGGGAGACCTTTTCCTCTCTACAACTCCCTGACAGCAGGTTGTATCCAGGTGACAGAAGAAGAGGAAATGGCCTGAGGTTGTACCAAGAGAGGTTTACATTGGATATAAGAAAAAATTTCCTCATGGAAAGGGTTATCAAGCACAGGAGCTGGCTACCCAGGGATATGCTGGAGTCACCATTCCTCTAGGAATTTCAAAGATGTGTAGATGTGGCACTTATGACATGATTAAGTGGACGATTTGGCAGTGCTGAGTTAACAGCTGGACTCAATGATCTTGATGTTTTTTACCAGCCTAAATGATTCTATGATGTAAGTCAAAGATGTGGCAGCTAATTATCCCTCACTGAGTAGTAGGCATTTTTCTAGAACTCTGGCATAAAATTATAGCCCAACTGCAGAAACTAAAGCAAGTTCTCTTTTTGAGCTAAAGCCAAATAAATGGCAAATGCTACATATTGTAAACTTAAGACTTTGTTTGTATGGCAATCTTGAATTACTTCATAACTTCCACTCTTATATTCTGAAATCAGTTTTACACCAGAAAACATTCCCCCATCTCAGATACTATGCAACAAGAAAACTACACATTTTTGGCCAGCTATAGCTTCAGAACAAGCATTTGAAGATGATCAGGAATTTACAGCTTAAGTACATGCTACCTCCATCATTTGCAATTCAGCAGTAATGTTTCCACTATTGAATCAATGAAAATACTACCAACAGACAGTAAAATCAGTTTACTAATCTATCTGTCCACACCAATAACACCCTTGTATATTTTTAGAGACAAAGAAAATGTATCATTAACACTGTGGTAACTGGAATCTAGATTTGCAAGACTATAATTCTAATAAACAGTTAATAATTATTGTAATTAGTAGTAGTTAATAATGAAGTAGGCAATTTTAAGTACTAAAAATAATTGCTTACCTGGGCTCTAGAGATCCAAGTTCTTCCAGGCAGGTACGCAGAGGAACCTTACTTAAAGACCAGGACTCTGAGTCTATCAGCTGAGTCACGTGATTCAAGAGTTTCATTTCATAGTCAAATTCCAGAATTCTCCAATATCCTGGCAAACAGAAGACCACAAAACACTGTTAGGAGGAAAACATTAACACCTTAATTCTATTCCCATTATGGTACATTACAAGAGTGCGGACATTTAGATCAGACCTGTACAAAATACAGCAGCCACATTCTGTCTTTTCTGGGATTAAAACTGAGAAAAAGAATAGTAAGAGCAAATGTAAAGGAGAATGAAATTTAATCATTCATAAATTCATGTAGATTAACTGCCATAGATACAAAGACACTACAGATCCCATCCCAAGACGAATTAGACCCGGAAAAACTAATAATTAGTTCAGGCACAGGCATGTACAGAACTGGCTGCACTGGCCCTGCAAAGCGACAGCTCAGGTCCACACAAGTACATAAAAATCCAGATGTGACAAAGTACATTTGTGGTACAATGGTGCTGTGCAGGTCTCACTGGCAAGGGAAGTCACCTCTGACATCTTCACTTACATAATGGGATTGTACAGAGATGACGGAGCAGAACTATTCCCTGTGGTGCACAGTGATGGATGTGAGGCAACAAGGGAAATCCCAGCTGGGTACTAGAATTTTCTTCCCCCTGTAAATAGTCAAACACTGCAACACCCTGACAGAGGGCATGAAATCTCCCTCCTTGGAAATGCCAAGTCTCTGAGCAGCCAGGCCCAAGCTGGTGCTGTTCTAAAGCAGGAATTTGGACCTGACAACCTCCAGAGCTCAGTTCTGCCCTGTATCAGTTCATGACTCAAGGACTGCTGTCACTTGGTGTGGGTTTAGGCATGAGTAGGAGCTGTTCCAAGGTGAGGCACTTGCTCAAGGTTTGCCTCACATGGTAGGAAGACACTGAGATAAACCCAGCCTGAGAGGAAAAAAGGATTAGGAAAAGGCTGGGATTACCTAAGGATCACCCATTTTTGCCTCTAGAACTCCAGAAAGCAGTACACACTCATTCATGCAGAGGGCAACCAGCCAAAAATATTCACGTTATGGGTGGGATATCCTGATGCCAGTGTTTGTAGCAACAAAGAAGGAATTACCCTGGGAAGAGAGACTGGCAGTGCCTGCTTTCCTGTATCCTTTTGATCAGCTTCACAGCAGTGGAGGACATAGAACTATGGAAGCAGATCTTAAAACTTTGAAGTAACTTGCACCTTCAAAGATGAGGATGTGGAATAGGCCTTAAAAGTAGTAGACACGTATTTTGGGGACAATAGCAAGGTTATTTCCTCATAAGCAGTAATATTCTTTAGAGAAGAATACCTTCAATTTTGCAGGCATCTATAGCCTGCAATTGGTGGAGTATTTCTTCTTCACTTGCTTGAATCAGACTTAACAAATCTTCTGTTGTATACTGCAACGAGGGCAAAAAAAGGATGAAATAAAAACAGATTATTCTTAGTCCTTCTTTGCTTCAGAGAGCATCCTAAATTCATTCTAAGCTATAATGAAAGAAAGATTTAAGACAGATGTTTTTTCTCCAGACTCAGAATTTTCTAAGGCATGCCACACTCTTTGAAACTTTTCTTGTAACTTACAACACTTTCTCAAAGGGTTATTTATTATAAAAACCAGTCTAACTACAGGAAGGTCTGTGTGTCGGGAATAAGCAATATACCTGTATTCCCAGGATGTCAAACTATCACAGCAGACATTGTAAGTATCCCAACAAGAATGAAAAGTGAATGTGTTCTGGCTTTCCTAAAATCACATGTATTAGTCTGTGAGATTCAAAGAACAACCAAAGCAAAAATCACTTATCACTTTTGGATAGAAGTCAGAACCCCAACTTTGTACCTCCACCGAGGGAATACAGTTATGTGTTGTGTTTTGGTGTCTGCTATCCAATTAGCAGACATGTAGCACAGACCCAGCCACAACACATACAGCTCCTCGCAGAACAGTTACATGGTGAGATGGGAAGGTACTGTGCACAGTGCAGTAAAGACATGGTAGGAACAGACGGTATCATGAGCAGTGAAGCAAATGGAAGAAATACCAGACCACAACCCATTAGAAACAGAGCTTCATCAATTCCTTTATTCACCTTAAACCCTGTTTAATCAACTCTAATATTGAAGTTCTGTTGATTATAGCTTACTAATGTTTCCTATCAGAAAGAAAAGCATTGGATCAAGTACTTGAGATCTGTTATACTACAAAAACACAAATGGAACAAACCAACACTAAGTTTGGAACATCCACATATTTAAAAAGCATTTTACGCCATTCCTACTAGACCGTTTGTTGAAATATCATAAGGCCAAGCTCCCATCAGTATGTCAACAAGGGACAATAATATTCTATAGTAAAGAAACACTGCCAGCAATTGAGAGTAAAAACTCCCCAGATCAGTGCGTGTTGGTAAGTTAAATGCTGCCATTCAGGAGCCTTGCACAGGAGTCCTTGGCATTTGTCCCTGCCTTGGTCCTGGCTAGCACTCCCAACAGCTTGTTTTGAAAGTAGCACTGCTCTCAGCGCTGATGATTTTATCATCTGCATCATCCTCACAAACGTAAAATGGAATGGGCTGACTTGCATCATGGCCACACCAGCAATTTCCAGACAATAGTTTTAATATATTTCTTACCCTAATTCTTATGAGATGTCTGTGATCATCTGAATATGCCTTGTCATTTCACTGTAAAATTCAGTACTAACCTACTTATATGTTTTCCTGTAGTTTGCTAAATCACATCACTACGCAACAGGCTTCCTTATAGTTCCTTGTGGCTCTTTTGCTGCGGTTCTCTGTGTATAATATAGTCCTGGAAACTTACATGAGAAACTTAGAGTAAGCCACCAAAAGAAAGGAATTTGTTTTCAAACATTAAAGGCTGTTGGGCCTGGTTAGTACTTGGATGGGAGACCTGGAAATACCAGGGGCTGTAGGTTCCAGTCCTGAGGACTTCCTGTCACTGTCCAAGCTTGCTCGGCCATGGCAGATGAACCTTGGGAGTTAAATGGTGGGGTCAGTTTCACGTAGGCTGAGCCTCACCTAAAAAATCCACTGTGCAGGCTCAAAGGACACACTCATGTGGGGAGAGCCCTTCCCAAATATCTTCATTTGCAAAGCCTTGCCATGATGATGATGACTGGTTGCCAGCACATGATAAATATTAAATGTAAGCGAACAACACAGTTGAAATCTTTACCACACATATTGTTTGGGATTTCTGTCAGAATTAGTTCCATATGAAAGAGTTTTCCTCTGGACAGCTTTCAGATTTATTTAGAGTTCCATCAGTGGCAAGGTAAGATTTGTCTACATGTATCAGACATACCTTGTTGTTCTCCAGCAAGCTCATGGAGGAAATACATTCTCCTTCAAAATAAATGGTGACTAGGCCTAAAGTAGGCACTAATGTTTGGGAGACACTGACATATTTTCGTAACATTCATTCAGTATTATGAATAAATATGAATGCATTTGATGTTTGTTGTGTTGCTAGCCTTTGTCAATGCTTATAATTTCTGAAAAATTTAAGTCCTTGTACCTCTCCCATCCCTTACTTTGCTGTATGTCTCACTATACCTAGACCAGAGTAGGTAGCAAAGGCAATTCTGGGGGCAAGATTATGAAACTGATCAGCAATCAGACTGATAATCCTCCTGGAAGAGAAGCAGCATGTCTCGCTGAGGGAGAAAAGTAACATCTAAGCTTGCACATCAATGGCTTGTTGGTGTCACCTTCAACCAAGCCACAGCAAAAAATACTTTGGAGCAATCATTTCTGATTTTAAAGTCAAAAGGAGAACCAACCAAACTAACAAAACATCAGAATTTTTATCAGCCTTTTATCTCAGATCATATGCTGCACAGTCCAGATCTCTTCATTGCTTCTTAGACCCTAAACCAAACTTCCTGGAATCACAAAAGGGCAGCAAAACAGGATTTCATTTGTGTTTTCCCTTCTTGTAATGTCAGTCTTATTCTTTGTCTTATACCATCCTTGTCATTCTCCTTAACTCATTACTTCTCCTTGTCATCATAAATTACTAATTGGCAAGTGATTTGCACATGGGTGTGCTCTGATCTCACACATAACATGTCATACATGACAGACCCATAGAAGGAAAGTTTGCATTATACCTTAGTAGTCATGTAACTCTCAAGGAACTTAGAAAAGGTCCTGAAGACTGTCTTCCAAGAAACTTCCCATACGAAGAGGGAAATCCTTATTTTCTGTGTCCTTCCTTTTCCTATTTTTACTAATAAAAAGGTTGCTTACCTGTACTCAGTTGAAGTGCTAACAATTAATACCTTGTTTAGAAGATAAGTGTTAAAAAATTAAGTCCAAGGAGCACTGTGAATCATGTGAGGAAAGGCATTTTTCTAGTTAAAAAGGTATCTTCACTTTAATCTACTCATTACCAATTACAAGAAAGCCATTTACTTGGCTGATTTACCTTCGAAACTGTCAAAGCCTGGTCTTTCCGACTATCAGGCCCTTCATATGGATCTTCCATTAAAAGCTTCCTCAGTTTCTTCAGTTTTGGTCGACATCTCCTTAATTCCCAATAGTTATTGGAGAAACCAGCAATCTACAAGAAAAAACAGTGACTCTTAAAAACATTTTAATATAGCATTTGGATTCAAAGCTGGCAACTGAAAATTATCAGCAGAAAGTGTCACTGAAAACAAGAATCTGTTAAGAGGGTAACTACTTTAGAGACAAAACAATCATTGTAATGTTTTCAATAAAAAAAATTGCCACAGGCCATGAAGAATAAAAATCCACTGTTGATTGATAAAAATATGTTCATAGTGCCTAAGACAAAGGCAACAACTCACCTCTGCATGCAAGTGATAGGAGATCATCACAGGATATATTCCTGCACAATCCCCTCAACACTGCTTTTTGTCTTAATAGTAAATTATTTTACTGACATAAAACCTGTCCTGTATTATCCTCTACCTATCTTTCCCACTTCTTCCCATGCTTGGGATATACTTCATGGTCTTTTTATGCCTTAATGAACCATCACATCCCTAGGCTCAACTAAAGCAGACAGTGAGCAGAGAGACAGAAAGCTACACTTGCACACAGCTGACAAGACACCTCTGCTCCTTACCCTGATTCAACACACAAGTGAAAAGCTTGCAATGGGAAGCTCAGCTGTAATTGATTCAATAACACTAACCTACCAAAGCTTTCCTTTCAGAGTAATCCTGAGGTGTTTCATGGGGTACATCTTGGACCTCCTGAAAGATTCTTTGAAGAGGACAGGCTATTGGAGGCCCTTTGGCAAAGTTTCTGGTATTTACCAAATGCACAGAAATGGGAACAGAATGGCAGAGGCAGAACAGGTTCCAGCTTTGTGACTCCTGATCCAACCACTAGTCTCTTGTAAAAAAAGCTTTCATGGAAAAGCCTCTAGATAGACAGTATTTTAAAATACCTTAAGTGCTTCACCAGAGTACTTGGGTTTTTTTAGAAGTAGTCGGTTGAAAAAAAAAGCTAACACTTTAAAATAATGTTCCATTTAAATCAACTAAAAGCAAATCACCTATATATATAAGAATGCCTATAAAACTTCTAATATAAATAAATCTCTCAGTTTTAACCTAACTATTCCTTGGCTGGCTTGGCAAAAAATTCAGGTAAACACTGATTTCCCAATAAACTTCCAAGCTTTATTTTCCCCTCCGTGTCAAACAGCATTTACTTAAGTGTTGGGGTTTTTTCCTGCCAAGTTATTTTCTGAGCAATTTGGTAACAAGTAACAAGATACTTTGCATAGAAAAGAAAATAAATAACATGAGTTGGTCTCTGTGAAGCAAATAAAATGGCAAATGCTTTGGCTGTAGAGTATCAGCCTTGCAAGTGACACAAACAGCAGCACCAAGACTGCAGGAGAAGCCAGTAAAAGCCCTAAAGTACTGAGTTTTGCCATGTTCCATGGTTTGCAGTGTCAATACACCATCTAACACTTTGACCTCACTTAAGAAAGCTCTTAGAAATGAAACCCTTTAAATAGTTTCTAGGCAAATCACATTTCTATGATGCATGACTTCAGAGGATTAGTGAAATCATTAAATATAGGGGGGGAAGAAGATATGGAAAAATATTACTTTTTCATTAATCTACTTGAGTTTGAATTAACTTTTTATATGAGCTGAACTGCTAACCTTGTGGAAGAACTGATGTTGTCTTATGAAGTTCATCAAGGACAAGCAGGATTATTACCCTCTCAATGACATCATTATATTCATTATAGCAAAACATTAACTAATAATATTTGCCTAACTGTTCTTAAAAGAATTTTACTAGCTATCCTTCAGAAGAGTAGAGAACAATAAATTCCTTGAATGGACAACTCTGAAATCATTCACTCGAACAAATGTTTTGATACGCTAGTTGAAAGAGACACCTTTGAATAACTTCTGTACTTAAAAATTATATTCAGGCATGGCATGGTAAAATCTGCCTTTTGGTGAAAGCACTCCTAAGAATCAACCTGTAAATAGCTTATTTTAAATACAGCTGCTAACACTGAGAAATCAGATTTTCTTTGACTGCTTTTAATACCCATCACAAGTAATTACTATGCACTGAAAATAAACCGATGTTTTAACTTCTTGGAAACAATAATAATCATATATTATGGATAAAGTTCAGTTGCCTGAAGAAGGGCCCTAGAGCCATTTTAGACATTCCAAGGTAGAGCATGCCCCTGTGTATAAAACGTATTTATAAAGACATCCTTCTGGAGCTGTTCAATATACAAGGAACCTACAGGAGACTCATCCTCCTGCAGTGGCAGCAATACCACAAGGCATTTAAAATGGTATTAAGAGAACTGTAGGGTGGTCCTGTGGTGTAAAGGAGAGCACTCTGGACTCAGAATCCCAAGGACCTGAGTTCGAGTCGCAGTAGGGACAGTCCCTGGCAGTAAATTCCTCCCCGCCATCCCATCCCGTCAGATCTCAGATGCTCAGCAGGGTCAGCCCCAGTTAGTAACGGGTGCTGGAGACAGCCCCGACAACTTCACTGTCACTGTCCAAGCTCGCTTGGCCGTGGCAAATGGACCCTTAGGACTTAAACAGTGGGGTCAGTTCTGCACACGCTGTGCCTCACCTATAAAATCCACTGCGCAGGCTGGAAGGGCACACCCCTGTGGGGAAAGCCCTTCCCAAATCTTCGTTCACAAAGTCTGGCCATACAAGAGGACTGTGTTCAGGCCAGTGAATCCCAGCAGTGTTTCACATACGCATCTTGGATAAAATACAAGAAATTGCAGAGAATAAGAAAGCAGAGAACTAAAGCAAACAACTAAAAACCCAGAAAGACATACCTGAGAATGAATAATATTACAAGACGATGGATCTGCATTCAGTTGCTCTGGAGTTTTGCAACCAGGGATAAACAGCAGCATATTTGAGGTATCTGCTATTTTCATGTCGTAAGTTTTATCTTTGCTACATAACACTGCTTGTTCGTCCTTTTCACCACGGATTACTAGGCTGAGACAAAATATAGATGTACAAAAATAAAGATGTATTTTTAACTCTGTTTCAGGAGGAACACCTAGTAAACTGCCTGAGATTATTTTTTTTTGCATTTATATATTTGTAAAGAAGTTATAAACTGCAATTCTGGTTGGTGGCAGCAGTCATAGTACACCAAAATATAAACATGTAACTGTCAATTAATTTAATTTACTATGTTTTTTGCCTCTCATTTCAGTGTGGGAAAACAAAAAGACAAGCATTCAGTTTTTACACAGATTGCAGTCAAACCCCTTCATATGCCCACTCATGCAACACCCATAAAATGCTGATCAATGCTTAAAACGTGAACTAGCTCAACTAATCTTAGACATTAGACTATATCCAAAGTTGTTCTTTAATGAGGGCTGAAACTGGCCCATTGCGAAAAAAGAAAGCAAAGAAAAATTTTATCTATGGTGCGGTGCCCTTCGGACAATTCCCTGTGCAAAACATGTATTTTCTCACAAGTAATTCCAAGCAGGAAAAAAAATCAGCCTCTAGAACATTTCAGGACAAAGAGACAATGCAAAAACCCCCTATTCAGCTCACTTACTTAAGTATAGATTTTTCATGAGCACGTGGTAATACCAAAACAGGACCACAACAGGGGAACATTCAGTTCCTCCCAGGCTACACTAAATTAAGTGCTAAGATTCAATTTAATCCAACTGCTCCTCTCACTTCCCTAAGGTTGCATGCATAACAAAGCTCAGCTGTGCCCCAAGGCGTCCTCAGCACGATTCCAGCCTCTAACCAATGACACTTTATCAATATTACACTAAACAGGAATGCGATTACTAACATTCCTCTCAGAGAATTACTCTCTTTAGAGGGAGTTCTCATATTGTGTAATTAAAACATTTTTCTTATGTCACTGGCATTGCAGTGAAGGAAAAAATTTAAAACAGTACCAAAACCTTATCCAGAACCTCTTCTTGGTCCAGTCTGATGTCACACAACCATCCCACCACCTGCCCATGTTAATACTGGAGGTCCCTCCCTGCCACTTGCGTGTCTCGCAGACACTCTGCCATGCATCAGACCTCCAGAGCTCCCGTTGGAAAATCTCAAAGTCAGCAGGATTTCTCTAGAGACACAATGTCTTTTCTAAACTTTTCTGAAGTTTTTCAGCATCTATATTCATGTCTGATCACTGAATATCCCGAGCTGGAAAGACCCCACGAGAATCGAGTGCCCTGCACAGCATAGCCCCAAGAATCACATCGTGTGCCTGAGAGCGTTGTCCAAATGCTTGTTGAACATCGTGCCACGACCACTTTCCTGAGGAGGCTGATCCAGCCTTTTCTGAGTTTTGGCGGGACAAAGCCCCGTCCGAGGGGTGTTCCCGCGGCCCGCCCCAGCCCGGCCGTACCTGCGCCCCGCCTCCAGCTCGGCGCAGAGGCCCGGCTCCAGCTGCAGCAGGCAGCACTGGCCGGCGGCAGCATGGGGCCCGAAGCGGAGGCAGTGCACGGCGGGCAGCAGTTCGCCGGGGTTTAGCCGGGCCGCCCGCAGCGTCGCGTCTACCTGAGCGCGGCTCCGCTCCATGCCGGAGCCCGGCGCCTGCGCCATCCCCGCCGCGCTGCCAGGGCCCGCCCGCGCGGGGGCGGCCGGCGGCGGCGCGCGCAGGCGGCGTTGATTCTGTGGTTGGCGGCCGGCGGTGCGCGCGGGAGCCAATCAGGCGGCCGCTGACGGAACCCGTTCTCCTCTGCTCCGCCCGGTCTGACCCGGGACAAGCTCCGCGCTGTCTGGAGCCAGGCGTAAAGCTCTCGATATGCCAGTAAAATGCAATAAAAATCTACAGAACGCACTAAATAAAATATAAACGCGGAATACAGCAAAGACCTCTGAGGTCGTTGTCCAACTCCTAACGCGGCACTGCCAAATCCGCCACTAAATCGTCCCCAGGTGCCCCATCTACACATCTTTTAAATACCTCCACCAATAGTGACTTCACCACTTCCCTGGGTAGCCTGTTCCAATGCTTGACCACCCTTTCTATGAAGACATTTTTCCCCATATCCAANTCATAGTACACCAAAATATAAACATGTAACTGTCAATTAATTTAATTTACTATGTTTTTTGCCTCTCATTTCAGTGTGGGAAAACAAAAAGACAAGCATTCAGTTTTTACACAGATTGCAGTCAAACCCCTTCATATGCCCACTCATGCAACACCCATAAAATGCTGATCAATGCTTAAAACGTGAACTAGCTCAACTAATCTTAGACATTAGACTATATCCAAAGTTGTTCTTTAATGAGGGCTGAAACTGGCCCATTGCGAAAAAAGAAAGCAAAGAAAAATTTTATCTATGGTGCGGTGCCCTTCGGACAATTCCCTGTGCAAAACATGTATTTTCTCACAAGTAATTCCAAGCAGGAAAAAAAATCAGCCTCTAGAACATTTCAGGACAAAGAGACAATGCAAAAACCCCCTATTCAGCTCACTTACTTAAGTATAGATTTTTCATGAGCACGTGGTAATACCAAAACAGGACCACAACAGGGGAACATTCAGTTCCTCCCAGGCTACACTAAATTAAGTGCTAAGATTCAATTTAATCCAACTGCTCCTCTCACTTCCCTAAGGTTGCATGCATAACAAAGCTCAGCTGTGCCCCAAGGCGTCCTCAGCACGATTCCAGCCTCTAACCAATGACACTTTATCAATATTACACTAAACAGGAATGCGATTACTAACATTCCTCTCAGAGAATTACTCTCTTTAGAGGGAGTTCTCATATTGTGTAATTAAAACATTTTTCTTATGTCACTGGCATTGCAGTGAAGGAAAAAATTTAAAACAGTACCAAAACCTTATCCAGAACCTCTTCTTGGTCCAGTCTGATGTCACACAACCATCCCACCACCTGCCCATGTTAATACTGGAGGTCCCTCCCTGCCACTTGCGTGTCTCGCAGACACTCTGCCATGCATCAGACCTCCAGAGCTCCCGTTGGAAAATCTCAAAGTCAGCAGGATTTCTCTAGAGACACAATGTCTTTTCTAAACTTTTCTGAAGTTTTTCAGCATCTATATTCATGTCTGATCACTGAATATCCCGAGCTGGAAAGACCCCACGAGAATCGAGTGCCCTGCACAGCATAGCCCCAAGAATCACATCGTGTGCCTGAGAGCGTTGTCCAAATGCTTGTTGAACATCGTGCCACGACCACTTTCCTGAGGAGGCTGATCCAGCCTTTTCTGAGTTTTGGCGGGACAAAGCCCCGTCCGAGGGGTGTTCCCGCGGCCCGCCCCAGCCCGGCCGTACCTGCGCCCCGCCTCCAGCTCGGCGCAGAGGCCCGGCTCCAGCTGCAGCAGGCAGCACTGGCCGGCGGCAGCATGGGGCCCGAAGCGGAGGCAGTGCACGGCGGGCAGCAGTTCGCCGGGGTTTAGCCGGGCCGCCCGCAGCGTCGCGTCTACCTGAGCGCGGCTCCGCTCCATGCCGGAGCCCGGCGCCTGCGCCATCCCCGCCGCGCTGCCAGGGCCCGCCCGCGCGGGGGCGGCCGGCGGCGGCGCGCGCAGGCGGCGTTGATTCTGTGGTTGGCGGCCGGCGGTGCGCGCGGGAGCCAATCAGGCGGCCGCTGACGGAACCCGTTCTCCTCTGCTCCGCCCGGTCTGACCCGGGACAAGCTCCGCGCTGTCTGGAGCCAGGCGTAAAGCTCTCGATATGCCAGTAAAATGCAATAAAAATCTACAGAACGCACTAAATAAAATATAAACGCGGAATACAGCAAAGACCTCTGAGGTCGTTGTCCAACTCCTAACGCGGCACTGCCAAATCCGCCACTAAATCGTCCCCAGGTGCCCCATCTACACATCTTTTAAATACCTCCACCAATAGTGACTTCACCACTTCCCTGGGTAGCCTGTTCCAATGCTTGACCACCCTTTCTATGAAGACATTTTTCCCCATATCCAATCTAAACCTCTCCTAGTGCAGCCTGAGGTCATTTCCTCTTGCCCTTTGGAGAAGAGACTGACCCCCACCTGGCTACAGCCTCTCCTTCCAGGGAGAGGTAGAGTGAGAAGGTCTCCCCTGAGCCTCCCCCAGCACAAACACCCCCAGCTCCCTCAGCCTCTGCTCATCAGACTCGTGCTCCAGATCCTTCCCCAGCTCTGTTGCCCCTCTCTGGACTCACTCCAGCCCCTCAATGTCCCTCTTGTAGTGAAGGGTCTGAAACTGGACACAGGGTTCAAGGTGTGGTCTCACCAATGCCAGTTACAGGGGGCTGATCCCTGTCCTGGTCCTGTTGGCCACACAGGTTCTGATACAAGCCAGGATGCCCTTGGCCACCTGGGCACACTCTGGCTCATGTTCAGCTGCTGTTTACCAGCAGCCCTTTTTCACTCGGCAGCTTTCCAGCCACTCATCCCCAAGCCTGGAGTGTTGCTGTGGCACTCTCTAAGCTTTTCCAGTACCCCAGAGCATGACAGCAAGTGTGGAGAGAGGGAGGCTGAGCATCCAAGCCACCACGATGGGACCTGGCTGTTGGTGGGAAGGTCCTGGGTGAGGCATCTGCCACCCACCAGCATCACCCACCCCAGCTCCTTCTGTCCTGGCACCTGTGGCGACAGCCTGACTGAGGGCAAGTATCTGCAGGCTCTCATCCACACAAGATCCCTTAGGAAAGGGCTTCCACTCAGTGGTTCGTCTGCCTGCGACTCAGGGATCAGCTGGGCTTCCTGCTGTGGCCTGATCTGGGCTCCTTCTGCCAGAGGAAGCTGTGAAGAAGTGCTTGAGCTAAAACCATGATAGAGATGAGTGAAAACCACAGGCATGCATGGTTATTGCAATGGAAATAGTATGCAGCTCAGAGATTCAAGAGGAAGTCTACTGACATCCTTAAACCCATAAGAAGAAAATAAAAGTAGAGACTCAGAAGACAATGGCTCAGCAGCACCAGGAGTCTTCTTCCAGGAGCAGCACAGGGTGTCTCTTCCCTGCCTTGTCCAGGACAACTGGCTCCCCAAATGTGCACTGATTTTTGCTGCAGGGCATATTAACACTCAGCCAGCAGTGTGTTAGTCCTAGCTGTCTGCTGTCTGCATTGGCTAACAAATAGTTACTCTGCACTCCTAAGCTGTGTATCTCTGCTTGCAGAGTCCCTCTGTGCTTGGTGTAAGCCTGTACCAAATAAGCCAGACTAGGAGGTCGTAGCCCTTTTCTATGGGAACCAGAAGCAGGACCCAGTGGGATGGGGATGACTCTGTTCAGTACCCAGCCTGGCAGAGACCAGCTGTTATATGTGATTGAGTCAAGCATCTTCTGCCTTCAGAAGGTCCTTTGCCTGAGTGGTGCCAGCAAGGTAATTGGCCTTGGAGAAAACTTTGAAGTTATTAGGCAGTTACCACTATCACATGTGCATTGGCTTGTTCAAAGACTCAGGTATCTATTGTGTTTTCATGTTTTATTTCAGTTACTGGAAGATGGAAATACGGTCATTGTGTACACAGGAAACCAAAGGCACTCCAGCATTAGCTAGTTTGTACTAATGTGTTGCTGCAAACTAATATGTGCACAGCCTTATTCCAGACTTATATTTTGCTTTAATGTAAATCTCTTCCTGCATACCTCTTAAGCAAACCAGAAAACCACTTTTTACCAAGTAAATTCTCACTCACTCACTAATTGTTTACATAGCAGGTTAATTATGCTGGGTTTAATTTAGACTTTAATTTTTGCAATTTTCCAATGACCTTGTATGCTGCCTTCTCCTTCTTTCTCCTTTTCATTCTGAGAAGTAAAAAAGACATTCTGATGTAGCCAAGGAACAGCATCCAAGGCAGGAGATCATGAAGATTGCATCTTAAGAGCTCTGCTGTTTAACAGAAACCCTATAGGAATTAAATCACTGGGTGTTATTCAGGAGTTGGCATTGATCTGTGGTCAGGAATATTTGTTGTAGTTATTAATTTTTCTGGTCAGTTTTGTTTATTCTAGTGGTTCTGTTGAAGATGCTTTTTATATTGTTTCCTGAGGAACTGAAATGTACATGCTTGTTCTGCTTGTGCTGCCTGCCATCTTTCTCTGCCTGCTTAACACTCTGGAAGTTGCTGTTCAAGCAAATTTAGCAGGTAAATTTCCTGGAAGTTTGCTGAAAATTAGCAGCTGGTTGATATATTGAAGCCCCTACTTAGAGGAATTCAGCTCTAATCCATTCTAAGGGGCAGAAGCTAACTGGCCTATCAATAAAAACATGGACATAAATCTGTAGAGACGTATCACTTCTTGGGAAACAACTGGTATAATGCTTCTGTTTTCACTGAGAATGCTTTAGAGCAATGACCTAATTGACAAAAACTGGTTTCTCTGGGACTTCATAAAGTTGCTTTCTTGAAACACGGATGAATATAATGAATTTGAATTGCAGAGAAAATTAGGAGATGCTGAACTATCAATATTGCTGTCAATTTAGAAGGAAACGTATGCTATGGTAAGGGAGCTTGGTAGGATCTGAAGTTAATTTATATTGATGCTGTGGGATTATTTATTTGCCCTGGAGCTGCTGAAGCATAAATGAGTTCTGTTTTCACTTTGAGCTTGCCTGGTGACCCCTGAAACTGTCAGGGTTCAGGAGCACGTAACATCATGGTACAAGCAGGAGTGAAACTCACCTGTAGGAGAATGTAAGCAAGAGTTGAGGAAGCAGTTCATTCAGACATCTCAACTTACCTAATGACCAACTGCACTCAGTGTGCCCAGGTGCACATTTGAGGCTCTAAGTGGCTGCTGTGAGGGTACAGCTGAGAGATGCATCTCTCAGTACAAGGGATAAGCAGACTGAACCACTAAATAGCCTGGATCCTCAGCTGGGGTGGGGACAGGAGGCAGGAATGAAGTCAGGTTTCAACCAAGATAAGCTTTGGTGTAGTTTTTCAATTGTCAAATGTTAATGGAAATTAGTGTTAGCAGAATGTGGTTGACTAATGTTGAGTGAAGTTAGCGAAACAAAAAAAGGATTGTTGGAGATTATTATAGTCTTTCCTTTGAAGTTCTTGGCCCTGTATAATGTTTCCCAGGACTCAAACATCAAGGATGTGAACAGAAGGGCAGCTGTGACAAATCAAAGAAAGGAAGTCCAAATAACTCCAGAGCTCCAAAACTAAAACATAAAACAATGAACCAGGAGATAACAAACATGTAATAGTGCACGTTACCACTGTCAGGTTCTAGTCATTAGGAATATTAGGATGACTTCCCAGGTGTGTTTGGAAGCTCTACAGTAAAATGCAGTGAGAAAATTGGGCTACATGAAATGGGGCATTTAAATGACAAAGATGTACACCCCAGAAACTTAAGGATGTGCTTCAAAGCACAACAGAGGTAGTTGTGAAAATAAAAAAGATGATAAAGCCAGCTCTGGAAAAACTGGCACAGTACCAAAGTTGAATAGCACAACACATTATCAGCCTGGTGATAATTACACAATTCACACTTACAGTTCTTGGAGATTATTCCACAAGAGACACTCATTTTGATTAAAGCCTCACCAACCTTAGTTCAATGATTTCTTTTTTCAGCTGGAATGCTGTCTGCAATATTTAAAATTAGTATGTGTGTCACACTTTCACTCATATAATGGCTGTTTCTCATTGTCTAGATATAACTGCCATTGGATGTGCTGTTGTGTTTCAACAGAGAAGGTGATTGCTGGAGCTGTAGGTGTGACTGAGGTTAGAGCTCTGAATGCTGTTTCATCACATCACCGTGTGAGACATGGGAGAATACCTGTCTACAATGAATGTGTTACATTTCCTTCCTAGTGAAAGAAGAAACAGAAAAGAAAAACAAATCAGAAAATATCATTATGCCATTGTATAAATCCATAGTGCACAGCTATCTTGAATACTGATTGTCTGTTCTGTCTCAAATGTAAGAACTGGGGAATACTACTGAAATGTACAGGAAGAAATGTATAACAGGAGAGAAGACCTTTCTATGTAACACACTGTGGAATTTGTGAGATGTGAAGAAAGTCAAAATTAGTGGGATCCACAAAAGAATTAGACAAATTCGTGAAGATTAGATGTGCTTGTCTCTGTTAATCACAATGTTTTAGTCATAGCTCAGAACCCTAAATAAATTCAGACCACCTAAATCACCAAACCAAACTCTTCTGCTTTCCATTGTAGTTGTTTATTGAGTCAGACATACTTCAATTTTGTAACTATTTTTTTTACATGAAAGATAAAATAGCAAAGCAGTGGCTTGCATATTCTGTGTTCCAGCCACTGACTCATTTGTATTTCCATACCTCAGTAAAACTGTCATACCTGATGATATCAGTCAGAAAAGTACCCCATAGCAGGAGCAGAGGAGTCCAAGACTCAAACAGGGAAAATTTCAGCCAATTAGTAGAATAACCAGATAGCTCATTGCTACCTCAGATAAGGCTGTCTTGTCAAGTCTTAATAGGCCAACAGGGATATGGAAAACAGTTATATCCAAATTAGGAGAAAATAAACAGCTGTGACCAAACCTAAATATTTGTATAAACTATATAACAGCTTGGAGTATCTCAGTGACATAAAATTGGTTCTGGCCAGGAAATAGTGGGGAAGAAACCCTCAACCACAAAGCTGAAAAGCCAGAGCATAAACACTGTCACATAGTTTGAAAATGACTTTGAGAATTTCACTGTACACAGTTGTGACAAGCAAGAATCCAGATGCCCAATGCTCATGAAGTAACTAGTGTTTAGATACCTGTTTCACTCTTGTTTTTCCTCTGCAAGGACTGCATGTGTAATTGCAAACAAAGCCAGAGGATCAGTCATGCCACACTGATTTCACGATAAAGTGGGGTGAATCTGAACAGACTGGTACCTAGCCTGCATTCATAGCTTCTCCCAGTCTCAGCCAGTCAGCCAGGACATTTGTGACTAAACATCACGTCCTCACAGTGTAAACACTGCTGCAGTGGGTGGAAAGGTGCTATGATGTCTGTTCACATGGGCATGAAAGAGCAGGACATTTTTTCAAGAAAGTAGTAATTACAGGGACACAGTCACTTTTAGATTTAGAGTATATGTCAAGTGGTCATGAAAATCTTTTGTTCCCTGTACATAATTTTCTGGATAGATCTCCAGAGTGCCTCTACCACAGCAAAACTTGTAATTTTGACTGAGATGATTTTACTAGTTGGCAAAATGAACAGCAATATTTCACTGTGGGCCCTAAATTATAATTGCATAAAACACCCGCTGCTAAAATTATTTGAAACAGTATTACCATTAATATCTAGGACTTATAGGAGATAAATGAAGTTAAATGCAGTTTTTAATACTGTGTAGAGTGTTTTGTGGTTAATTTCAAGGCTCAGTCTAGAGATCTTAACAGTGACATCCTAAATATTAGTATGTGTCATCTATCAAGTTATCCCCTCATCTCACTTCTTGATTAGCTATTAACTGCACAGTAGTAAACTCAAAAAGAGGGGATTTTTTAAATTAACCTATTATTAATTTTTGAGGCAAACTACATACCTATACTTCCTGTATGAATCTAAAATAAAAAAAATAATCAACCTGAAAACCATAGCCTTATTATGCAAAATGTTAAAAAAAACCCTCAAACAGGAAGATGTATCAAGTGCTCTATTTGCGAAGAGAATACAATGGAGTAGAGTGGTGCAGGAAAATGACAGTGTAAAATAGCAAGATGAAAACTTAAATGGGAAAAAACTAGTATAGGAAAAGCTCATGTAACCAAAGGAGCAGAAATCTTACATAGGGGAAAAATAAAACAACAATATAAATGAACACATCATAAAAATTTTGTCCAACAAACCTAACGCCAGAATGAACTGATTCTGTTAAATTCTAGTTGTTTCTCTTGGTTTTGCTTGTAGGGCTTTTTAGTCTCACTCTCAGTCATGACAAATAATGAGATGTCAGGTTGTAACAACCATCCAAGGATTACCCGTTCACTCACTTTTGTCTTTCTCAGCTTTCCTCCCGGTGCTGCTGTGTTAAATGAGCAGGCCATACCCTTCCTATCCTGCTCCCCAAGATAACTAGGAGCCCTTCTAGTCCCATGCCCTTTTTAGCCCCAAGCCATCAACCTGACATGAAAGTGGAAAAAACTCTGCAGATATCTCTGCAGGAAACATTTTGTTCTGAAGATTTCCATCTACCCCCTTCATCAGGTATTACTAGGAACTATGCCTAAAGCATTAATGATCCCAAGTCTGTTATATTTTTGGTATTTTGCTGTGACATTCCTAATCATCTGTATTTTTTTCTCATGCTGCTAGATACTAGTTTGTCACAAGGACAGACATTTTTCTATTGTTATCACTGTGTCAATGACTAGCTGGATTTTTTTCTTACAATTCTGTCAGCAATGAGTAGTAGTGAGTATGTCACAAGGGCTATCAATGTCTTGAGATGCTGAACAACTGGACTTCATGTGATAAGTTATAACCAGTACAAGGGAAGTAACTTTCCATTCACTGGATGTTTTGGCCTCTCAGATCTGCAATCACTCTTGACTCAGAAAAACAAATTCACTGCCTGGACAGTTAGGAGAGATCCTTGTCCTCTCATCTTCTCCCTTCTAGAGACTTGGTCTTCAGTTGTGAGGCAGACCTTACCTCAGAGAATTGCCTTTCCTTGGGAAACTGTTCGGTAAGTGGGTGATGGGACTGCTCTCATCATGAACTGCTTCAGAAGAGATGTTGTGTGAGGCAAGAGGGGAAATACTGCCCTTCAGGCCCCTATTTGGTGAGCTAAATGAGTTTTCCTCCCAGATTTTATAATTTGAATAAGAGAAACATCAAAGGCAATTAAAAAACTTAGAAAGATTTAATTAACATTTTTATGCAAGTTCCATTCCTGAGGGAGTGGATGCTGATGTCTCCCAAATTGGGTTATAGAAAAAGCACAGGTGTGGCTGATCCTATTTCATGGTGGACATGCAGTAAGTGGGTCTTCTGAGATGCTGCCAGGCGAGTTTTCTATATTGACATCATAGGAGAGTGACAGTTTTGAAGGCTCCTCTCCAGAGAGCGGAGTCAGTGCAGAGAGGGAGGGAAGGTCTTGTCTCTCTGACAGTTGCTGTGGAGACAGGCCGTGTGTCCCACTGTGCAGCCAGTATAATACAGAAGGGAAAAGCTCCGAGAGACATCACAAAAGCAATTTATTGCTTTTACTTCCCACCTCAGACTGATTTTGTTGCTACTGTTTCAGCTTCTTTCCCTGTTTCCTTCAGCTCAAGTCCTACTTTTGTTCTTAGTGGGATACTTTTCTCTCTAATCCTTTTCTCTTTGCTGGTCTTTCTTGTACCTTTTACCCCTCTTCCCTAGGTGAATGCACTTTCATGAAATTTTCTTTAGACACAACCAATACAGACTGATTTTCTGATGCTTTTCTTCTGCTGAGGTGTTGAGAGCAGAACAGCGTTCCCATTTCAGTTCAGCCCTTGGCAATAGTTACTAGGGTTCTCTATTTCAAGAAACCCGAATTTGTTCTTATGGGAGACCTTTGATATGTTTCTGCTTCATCTCAGTTCTGTCTGTTGGTGCCTCCCTCCAACAGTTCCTTTGGCATCCAGTTTCCCTGATTCAAAGCTGTAGTGGAGTTCTTTCTCCATGAAGACTTCTGGTTCTCAATAGCACTAAAAATACCTTCTCTTTGGTTCAATAAAGGGACAGGTCATAGCTGATAATTTTGCTATATCTCAGCATAATGCAGATTCTGATTTATTTTAGAATTATGTTCTACTGAGTTTATCTCCTTGCTTCAGCAATCTAGAGATCCAGAACTATTTTGAGAACCTAGGAGGTCCCAAACAGTTACATGTAAGGTGCTTTCATAGAAGAGAATTTTGAGTTATCTAGTCTTTTACTGACTTTATTTTTCATTTTGATTAGATTGGGTAGTTATTTTTGGTGTTTATTTTGGAGGGAAATTAATGATGCAGTCAAGTATGTTTGTGTTTTTAATTGTGTGCAAAGACTGTATTGTCTCAAGATTATTCTGTTATAAAATTACCATTATCTTAACAGTCTTTTGCTTTTATTGCATCAATTCACAACAATTTTCTAATAGGCATTTTCATACTTAAATTCTTGAAAGGACCACAGGGTGGCAGAGCAATTAAACACATATCTGTTGGGAACAGTTTTTTATGGGGACATGAGCAAACAAGAGCTGGGCGAGCCAGAGTAGCTGCTGGTGGTGATTATCCCAGTGGAGCTGAGTGATGCCATCGGTTTGTAGTGTTTCCAATGTCTGTCAGCAGTGGTAGCACACTGGCAATATGCCCCCAGAGAGGTCTGTCAGCCGGAGGAGCAGCTTCTCTGGTGGGTGTTCCTCAGCCACAGGATGTCTCTTTGTGCTGCACAGCCTCACCTAATGATAGGATGGGATGTGGTTAAGGATAGAGACACTGCTGAAACCTCTGCTTTGGAGAGCACTGTTTGACACAGACTGTTTTTCTTTTTTTTTAAAGCCTTGTCAGTCTATAAGGAGGACTATGATTCTGTGCCTCATAAAAGCAGCTGTTTGGCGTCTGTCAAACTGCATCTGTTCGTGCCACCATAACTACATATCCCCAGACACGTGCGCGCTGCATTTTTGCACCCACCACCTACCCCAAACCCTGGCTGTGACACTCACCCCAGGAAATGGAAAAGCCAGGTCACCTAAGGCAGAGTGTGCTCCATCGTGGGCAGCATGGAAAGAGCAATAGTGAACAGAAACTTGGGGTGAGAAGCAGGAATAGATAGCAAAGGACAAGTAAGACAATGAGGTATCTTAGACTGCATCTCTAGCTCTTAGGTGTTGCCTCCCAAAGGAGAAAAAAACGCCCATGCCTGAGGGTTCAGGGCTGACCACAACTCAGTGTCAAACCATCAATTCAAGCCACCCTGGTTTAAGCAAACATTTTAGGCCTTGCAACCAGACATCAGAGTGCATTAACACAGATACAAACTGGGGGACAGCTTAAGAAGCTGGCTTTTTTGCCACTTAGCTAGAAGGTGTTGTTTTCACTCTTGAGAAGTGGTTTAGAAGGCAGTTACTTTTCAGTTCTTGGTCACACTTTCCACCTGACTCATACCTCCCAGTCCATGCATAAAGCTGGATACTAGACCAGTCTAGGACTACAACCTGGATGAAACACATGATGTAGACGTAACTTTGGCTGAACAAGTTCACAATTGCTATTGGTTAAATGCAGAATAAAATAAAAAGAAAGCAAACAAAAAAAACCCCAACCACTGGAAATACATATGAAATGTTCAAAGATAAATCTGAGGTTTCAGATGGGTTTACAGGTGCTTTTTGACATGTAAAATTTTCGTTATGCTCAAAATTAAAAATTATTGCAAAGCAAATGAATATATGAAATACAAGGAATTAGAAAATATTCCAGGTGTAGTAAAAGTATGGGGTGTTGAGTGGATAGAACAAATGGTATCAAGCATTGAGTAGTGCAAAACACTGCCCTGTTTCAACAGAGTGTATTGTCAACTGGAATTATTTGGGTTACTGGTCTGATGTGAATTTCTGATCTTTTTTCTTATTGAAGCTGATTATTTCTATAAAATATTTATCTGTTCACAGGAGCAAGCACTAAAACATGTACCCATCTCCTGGTCATGCTTTAGCTGTCAGTCTGCACAGAAATCTCTCTGGCTCTGTCTGGCCTAGTGAGTGTCTGAACATTCAGTGCTAAGTGGAAGAGCTGCATAAGGACAGGCATAGAAAGTCCCTTTCAGATTGTCTCTGCATATCTCAGGATCAAAATATCTTTTTCTCTGCACTTCAGCTCACTATTATAACAACTACCAGGTCAGTGACACATGAAATATAGGACTCTAAACAGATATGTCTTGCGGTAGTGCTGAAAAGTTGGACAGACTGTGAAAAATTCCTCCTGTTATTACACTGTTGTGGCTTTTGCAGGAGAACTCGAATGCTATAATAGAAAAAGAGAAGTTTAAAACATACCATTATTTTTTTTCTGAAAACTTACTAACTTTTCCTGTGGTTAATCACAAGACTAAAATTAGCCTGGTCAGATGCATTCAGTCCTTTGAATCACACAAGCACTGATTCTTCTGACCAGTTCCTAGCAGACAACTTATATTGTTCTAACTTAGAGCAGCAATGAATGTAATCTGTGCATTGCCATGAATGGAAAACACTATTGTCCATAGCCTGAAAAGAGGAGGGGAGATTGGACAATACCTGGTAGTTCCTGTGGTTCCCCTTGCCAGGCCTCTAGTGCTAAGGAAGTCAGCCAGTTGAAACACAAAGACAAGTGAGTTCTCTTTGCAAATAGGCACGGGAATATAGAAAAAAACCCCTCTACACTAATTTTCCATTAATGTTGCAAGAGCTACTTAAATAAAAGGTCAACTTAAAAGCCAAAACCATTTTGTATGTTTCTTCCTCAGTAAAGAGAAGGACCAGGTATTTTTAAATTTGGTGTTTGCATAATACTGTCTCTTATACAAAAGATGTTAGGAAAAACAAAACTGTTAACCCATCAAACAGTTCACCTGCTAATGCCTTTTGTCCCTGAAGGGTTTCACCATCTTTTGCATGTGTGTCATTTTCCTGTTTAAATAGCTCTAGTCATCCCAGCAAGGGAAAGACAAACCACCTTATACTGGAGTCAGGAACAACACTATGGGAGAAATAAGAAATATACACATCAATACTGGTCATTCTTTCACGTGGATTTTAACACATGTCTTGTGTTAAAATAAGCTCACAGAAAATTTATTAGTGAGACTAAAAAATTGATTTATCAAATCTCAGGTTAATTTATTGAGTCCAAATGTAGGCCACAGACGCAATAGTCTTTAAAGCAGTGAAAGCAACATTCATATTCCACAATGTAAACATCTAGTGTTTCACCACTTGGGCATTTACTAAATGAGATAAGAGAGTTTATACAACTTACTAGCATGTTTTCTAAACTCAGTACTGTGATAAAATATGCCTATTCATGCATAATGTTCCACAGAGCGTTTTGACCTTGGTAGTTCAAGTGTGCAGCCTCATACCTTACTGCATGCCAGAGCCTCTGGCATCATCAAAAGTGATTGGAAGACACTTGAGCTTCCCCTCATACCTATGGTGCCAACTCTCCAGACCTACATAGCTTTTGTTACTCTCTTGATGTTGTGGAGGATGAGTTTTGAAGTGTCCCAGGGCTCCAGCTCTGTCATGTTTTTGCCTGAGGAGTGCCTCACTGTTGGCTAGCTACCATCATCTCACTTAACTTCATCCATGCTAAGGTAAAACTCACGTATTCATATATAAAATAAGCACCAACTTCTAAAATTGATCCTATATCTGAAAAAGAAATAAATCTACTTCCTGAAGGTCACCTCAGAGGGATGTCTTCCTCACTGGCTGTCAGGATTTCAGACTCTGCACATGGTGTCCCACCTCTTAGAAGAGAGTCTTTGTCTTCATGACCAGTCTCCCTTGGGAGGAAGGGTCAAGGCAGCCTAATCTTTTGCTAGGCCTTATGTTCTATAGAAGTTTGTACATAGAAAACAAAATACAAACATCTAACCAGGTTATTTTGCATAACTTTTTACTGGCTCTTGGCTGAAACATGACCTTTCAAGGTTATGTTAATTAACCCTTTTTCAGGTGACACCAGGCTTGGAGAGACTGATACTCAATTTTCTCCCCTTAGCATAAGTGTAAGAAATTTCAGTGTGAACATGTGGAACAAGTTACAAAGGCATAGGCCAGCATGGATGCCTATAATCATTAAATAATTCAGCACAGGAAATTGCACTGGCCTACATTTTCCAAGTTGCAAGTCTGCAAGGGAAGATATGGATTTCAGGCTGCAGTTCCACAAACACCTTGTCACAATACCTTGTCACTGCAGAAAAACAGCTTCTTCCTCTTCCATCTCTTTTGTTCCTGTTTCAAGCTGCCACGGCTCACTCCACCTTGGTGTCAGCTCTGGTGCTTGTTGCACTCTACAACCATTTGCACAGCTCTGCTCACTAGCTCCAAACAAATTCTCCACTTTGTAATGCGCTTCTGCCTATTTAGTGAATTGAATTGCAGCAAGCAGTAGTCTTAAAAGTGAGAAAACTAGCCTAAGACACATTGCACATTGTGCTGCCAGAGCCTGGAAGAATCCTTCTAGCAATACTGAATGGCTGAAATCAGCCAAACCCAGCTGGTAGAGCCAAGGACTTACCCAGAAATGGTTTGCAATGTACATTCACAAGAAATTGTCTTTCCTTCAGTCATGTGATAAAGTGTTTGATAGAAATTATTGCCTACATTCTTTGTCCTGAGGTAAGGTCAGATGAGATGGTTGTTTCAATTCCCTTTTTGTTTTCTAGCTCTGTGAATCTGTAATTTTTATGTTTGTAGTATGAGTGGAATTACAAGGTGTTTGCAAGTATTCAAATAAAATGCATGTCTCCCGAATTCACAGAAAGTCCTAAAGCATCCTATCTCCCTGGCCCATTCCACAAATGAAACGAAGACAGATAATGTTTTTCTCCCTTTGACATCCATGGATCTCTATTGCTCTTTGAGACACACAAAGATGCTCATTAAAAGGACTCTACTGAATTAAACCTAAGGTCCATCTAGTCCTGAATTGATCCCAGGGGCTATAAACAGATGCTTAGGGAACAACAGGGAAAGCATATATGAAATGTAACACAACTGCTTGCCTTGTAAGACAATTATTTTTAGAACAGAATTTCCTGAGCTGGATGTGGCTGCTCTCTGCTTACTAACCCTCTGTAGATTTCTTTTCCAAGTATTTTTTTCCTTGATTCCAAGTCCATTCTTTTACATCCAGAGCTCCCTCTTATAATAAATACCACAAGTCTACTGTGGACCACACAAAGAATCACCTTCCCATTGTCTGCAGTCTGGTTACTACCAGGTTCACCTGGTTCCCTCTTAGCTCCTCGTGTGGTTGTGAAACTACTGTTTTGGTCCTAAATCGATGACAGTATTGCAAGTACTTTAGCAGATGGAATTTCCATGCACATAGATTATATGCAGGCAGAAATAGAGGCCATGAGTAGACAAGCAAGATATTGCTTGTGTTTGTCAGTGAAAATCGTGGTTGGACCACTGCAGAAGATGGTTCCTCCTGGATTTTTTTAAAAAAGGCTGGGGTTTCCCCTTCCCCCTATCCCATCAAAAATGTCGTCAGTGTTCATGACCTTGCCAAGACTAAATGTTCCTCTACTGTCGCGAATTCTGCATCCTCTGTCACCTGGAGACAAAGAGTTGAGGTGGGCAGGGGACAAGATTCTGAAAATAACTCCCTGGGAAGCAGATAAGCAGAAATGTGGACAGCAGGAGGGCAGTAGCAGTTTTTGACACTGAAAACCCAGACCTCGAGCTCCCTTTCTGCGACTCGCCCCGCGCTCATCTCTAAGGGTCGATGGGAAGGCGCATTCCGCACTACCTGGGAGGGCGGCGTAGCATCCCTGCCCGCGCAGCCTGCTCGGCTTCTCCCGAGCGTGCTGCCGCTCCGTGCAGTCCGTCCTCCCGGCAGCCCCGCGCTGCAGGGACGCCCGGGGACTTTGCACCCGCGGGAAGAGAGCTACGGGAGGGGAGCGCTGCCCTGCTCCGTGCGTGGCCGCCTCCTGCCTCCCTGACCGGGGCTGGAGTGGCGGGAGCGGCGCGGCAGGAGCCGCTCGGCTCGCAGCCCCCGGCGGGGATCCGGCCCCTTCCCGCGGGGGCAGCGCCGACCCTGCCGTGTGACAGCCGGGGGGGGACGCTGCTGCCTCGGCG
>VWZD01002303.1:15334-34480 GCA_013396695.1 Sakesphorus luctuosus | reverse complement strand
CACTCCAGGTGTGGCCTCACAAGCGCTGAGCAGAGCAGCAGGATCACATTCCCTGACCTGCTGGCAGCGCTTCCGGTGGTGCATCCCAGGAAACCACTGCCCTTCTGTGCCCCAAGAGCACATCACAGGCTCATGTCCAACCTGGTATCCCCCAGGACCTTTCCTGAAGGGCAGCCCCAGCCTGTGCTGCTGCCTGGGGTTGTTCCTCCACACCACACCTGTCGGACTTGGCTCTTCCCCTTGCTGAACTGCGTGAGGATCCTGCCAGCCCCTTCCTCCAGCTTGTCCAGGTCCCTGTGGATGGGCAGCACCACCCTGGGATGTGCCAGCCCTTCTCCACTCTGTCCAGTGACTGTCCCATCACCCAAACCGCTAATGACACAGGGCTGGACAAGCAACAGACCACTGCATTGTTTTCATCAAGTTTCAACAGTATTTCCATTAAGTTTAACCTATTTCTGCATTCCATCGCATTGCATACGAGGCTGCGGCAACATCGGCCCGCTGTTTCTCCGCCTTTCCTTCTCAACCATCAGACCAGACGGGCTGTCCTTTGCCTCGGACACCGCCGAGGCGCTGCGAGCGGGACCTTCCACCGCGACTGGCGTCCCCCACCACCCCCCTCTGGGCTCCCTTTTTCCTGTGCAGGGCGTTTCCCTCCGCCCGGGGGCTCCTCCCTGCCATTCCCGACGCCATTCCCGACGCCATTCCCGCCCCTTCCCCGCCGCCTGGTGGAAGCAGCACAGACGTAACTACTTCTCATAGGCTGACGCACTTTACAGACAGCCGCATTGGCCAGTGGAACTGTTGGACGGGCCCTCGTGGGCGGGTCCTGTCGGCGGGGGCGGTGGTGCTGTCATGGCCGCCGCCGGCGCCGCGTCCCCGGCCGACAAGGGGAGGTAGGGCCGGTCGGGCTGTCCCGGGCCGCTGCCGGCGGCTCCTGTGCCCGCCCGTCGCTTGGGGCTCAGGAATCGCTGGCGGAGCAAGGGGTGGCGGAATCCTTGGTTGAGAGCCCTGCGGAGCGAGGCCGGGGGGGGGGGTGCGTGTAGGGCTGGGGAGGCGGCGGCGAGAATGGGAATTCCGGTGCAGGATCTGGGAGAACTGGTGGGCTCATAAAGAGCGAGTGGCGGGGGGAACACCACTGGAAAGGGTAAATGAGGAAATGCAGAGGGTTGAAGTGGTTTGGGCTGGTTTCAGAGGCAGCAAGGGGCGCGTCCTGGGGTGCGGTCTGGCCTTGTCATTCTCCAGCTGTTTGAGCATTGAATGATTCCCTCACTGCCCTGATTTCCTAATGCTCCCATAGATCCTTATCTAACAATGCAGGCATTCTTCCCCCTCTCCTTGGTCTCACCCAACTGGCTTTTTAATTGTCCAGTAAGTGTAATTGAGGTTCTGTCACTGATCCCCTGCATGTGCTTGGCAGGTTTTACAGAATTGCAGACTATTCTGAGTTGGACGGGACCCCTAAGGATCATCGAGTCCAACTCTCAAGTCAATGGCCCACACAGGGGATTGAACCCATGACCTTGGCGTTATTACAATTAATTTTTAACTAACTGAGCTACCCACTGCAAAATCTTAAGCAGGTTTCTAAGCAGTTTTTCGGTGGCTTTATAGATTTGCCCAAATCTGGGTGGATCTGTGTGTGAATATTAAAAAAAAATAACAACAGTAAAACAAAAAACACCAAACTGCACAGAAAGGCAAATCCACAGCAGAAAAAAGCCTGCTTCCTGCTTCTATCAAGAGCTTAGTTAGCTATTAATGTAGTAAAACCTTTTCAGGAAATGTTCCTTAGGTCTTTCCAGGGAAAGATGTGTGTTCCCTGAGAGGTTTCAGGGGTGTGAGAAATAGGTCAAAAAGTCCTGTTTTGGCCTCCTTTTCTTCTCATAATAGGTAGTGCTGTCCCTGTACACACAGTGCCCCAAAAATGGTGCAAGGAGCATTTCAGCCCAATGGTTGTGCAGTGCCTGTGATAACTCAGAGTGGGATTTTGCAACAGCTTCTGATTTGATCCTGGGAAAATAAATAGTTGCTCCAAGATGCTGTGGAAACTTGTGTGTTGTAGCCATGAGATTTATTTTTCACTAGGAAAGCATTGCATGAATAATGAAGGAGTTGGTATCACTCACTTAAACTCACTGTTTTCTCTTCCCAGATTCATCTGCATATATCCAGCATATCTGAATAACAAGAAGACAATAGCAGAAGGAAGAAGGATACCTATAGACAAAGTAATTTTGTGGGTGGCAGGGGAATATGGTGTTTTGTTATGCAGTGTAGAGAGCTGGAAAATGTGTCTCTGATCTTTCCAATCCCCCTTGGCAAGTAGCTCTGTAACTGGAAATTACACTGTATTTGGAGATAACCTTGTGCCAGATAAGAATTTAGTAGAAAAGTGAAGTGTCTGCTTTCTTGTGACCAGCACCTTGGGCAAACAGATGAAATAATGAGGAACTTAAGATGCTGAACTTCCTACATAAGTAATTTGCCAAGTTTGAAAGCAAAGACTACGTAGCTAATGATTGTTTTTCTGGAGACTGACTATACATGCCTATACTTTGTATTCTGTCCTCTCTGCTGCTTTCAAAGTTAGAACTTAAAAAGCAGGTGGCACGTAGACTTGGTAGTTATTGTTGCTTTTAATCTATCCAGAAACAATTTTTCATAATAATTTTAACACCCAGTGCTGGGAATATAAAGAGCTTTTCTCGCTGCTTAGGGTTGTTGTTTTTTTCTGATAATATTTAAAAATTAAGTCTTTCTTGAGCATGGAAGTTACCAGTCAAAGATACAGAAATTTTCTGTTCTTTCCTCATTCGGACCTTACTGTAAGTTTGCTGTTGCTGATTCACAGCTTTTGTATCTTTGTACCTATGATAACTGTTAATTAATTTCAGTTACTTTTCCTAAGCAATTCTCTTGCTTTCACAGAATCACAGAATGGATTGGGTTGGAAGAGACCTCCGAGATCATCAACTCCAACCCTTGCTCCAACTCCAGTCCCTTTACCACATCATGGCACTCAGTGCCATGGCCAAGCTCAGTTTCAAAACCTCCAGGGATGGGGAATCCACCCCGTCTCTGGGCAGCCCATTCCAATGCCTGAGCACTCTCTCTGCAAAGAAGTTTTTTCTGATTTTTTTTCTTTCCTGTCCTAATTAATTGTCTCATCTGTTTTCTGTTTCCCCTTTTCCTCTCTTTTATTTTTTATTTAATGTTTTCTAGGCCCCAGAAGCACGGACAGATGACTTCTAGAGTAGATGTGTCAGTATTTGAAGTTCCTTCTCTGCCCTCATCTGGTTTTCCTCATTAGAGAGTACACAGTGGGAAACTAATAACTACTGTTATGTGGGCAGGCCATTGTTGAAAACTAATTAATTGTAACACATTGTTTCAACAGGCTGTTGAAAATCCCACATCTACAGAAATCCAAGATGTATGTGCAGCAGTTGGGTTCAATGTGTTATTAGAGGTAATTTTAAAAAATATAAAATATAACAAGCAAACTTGGTCTATGTCTCTGTTCTTTCAAAATTTTTCTTCTAGACAGGATAACTTTCAGTTAAGAAGTTTTGTCGTTGGATTTGCTTGGTTTGAGTGATAACTGATCATAATCATGAAGTAAATGTTGGAAAACTGATGCAAGTCAGGAATATCCTGGATTTCTTAGACAATGTCACTTGTAAGCTTATAAAAAGATTATTTCTGTTTTACTATTCTGAAAATACTCTCTTGAACACATAGAAGTGTGTCAGAATAGAAACTAATTCTGCCAGCTGCAACTCTGCAAATTAAGCTTTAAAAAGGCATAATTTTAGTGACTCTTGGTTATGTTTGCCATGAGCCTTGTGTAGGAATTGGATCCTGATGCTTGGAATTGTCACAGCACTTTGGAGTTACGTTTTAGCCAGAGAATGTTATTTTTTTATTGCAATGCTTGCAAATAGCTTGTAGGTTACTGTTTTCTTAGGGAGTGAGTCTGGATTTCTGGAGAGGTGACTTCACAGGTTGTTTTCTGAAGTGATTGTTAATATTCAGCACTGTTGAATTACTAAGAAGAACTGAGGTCCCCATCTAAGAGTTTGACTGGTACCCAACAACCAATACAAAACCACTTGGCTTTTCAGAAGCAGTTGTACAGTGCCCTCTGAAACAGCCAGTAGCACTGAGAAACCTATGATATGTCATCAGGAATGAAGGCTATGACTGTCTAAAAGCAGTGACTGTGACCTGTGACTTGCTATCTCTAGGTGTCCAAAAGGGCTTGTAGAGGTGAAACAAAAGGCTGTGTCCCTGCGGTCCAGACCTCTGGGAAAGTAGAACGGTCCTTGTAGCAGATATTCAGAATTGCTCAGTGCCCATAGCTGGTTGCAGCTCTTAAACAGTTACATTTTCCATTGCTCATTATTAAGTTTCTTGTTTTGCATGACAGAAAAATAAGATGTACCCTAGAGAGTGGAACAGAGATGTGCAATACAGAGGCAGAGTACGAATCCAGCTCAAACAAGATGATGGCAACCCGTGCTTACCCCAGTTTCCAACACGTGAGTAGTGTGTCTGGGTTGAGGCAGTTCTTCTGTTAATAAACCAGAAAGACTTGGTTTATGTTGTTATGTTAGCATTTTGTTTAATTAGTTTTAACTATTATAAATTCTATAGCTCTGCATTAAGTCTCTTTGCCTGTTTAAATCAACTAGATCAGGTTGTCCTGTGGGCATTGACAAGAGTTTGTAAAATGCTGTTGCCTTTGATCCTGCAATTTCTGCAGCAATGTCACTGGAAGGAACTTGAGGAGTGTTGTGTGATTGCTGTATTGAACAAAGCATCTATTCAGTTTTGTCCTACTGTTTTGATGACATTTAAAGCACAGTATTTGATGTTTAAGTGGCTAAATTCCACCTTTTTTCATAGGTTAAATACATCAGCTAGACATCCGTGTGGATGCCAAATTGATAAAATGCAGTACTGAGTTCAGTTGAGATTTTGTAAATTAACAGTGAAGCAGCTGCCCTTGACTAATTAATAGGAGTAGTTTCTCTTGAATGAGAAGTGCTATAGTCTTTTGCATTTTTCCTCAAACTAAACCATATGTAAAAGGGAAGCAGTGTGTATCATGAGGAAAGAGCAAGAAGAATACTGAATCTACAGAAGCGTAAGAGTGCTGATAGTCAGAAGGAGGTGATCTAAAAGCCATTTTCCTTCTGGAAAGCAGCAGTGCTTTTCTAAAAATGGTTGTAGCTTTTGCCTGATCATTCTGTCCCAAGTACTGTGGGGCAGTAAGGAGTGATGAGAAAGAGTAGCAGGAAGGATGTAGATACTTTGGAGATTGTCAGGTTATCTGCTTGTTCCAGTCTGCTTGTTCCAGTTCTACATTTCTTTTTCCCCACCCAAGAATTTTTCACAAGCTGCTTGCCATGCAGGGGAAGGAAGCAGAACTCCTAGGCTTTATATCTGGTTTAACTGAAATCCACAGTGGGGCTGAAGTTTCCAAATCTGAAAATGTTCCTGTTGTTAATGTGGATAGGCATACATTGATCTCTCCCTGTATTTTTAGGTAAGTCAGTGATGCTGTATGCTGCAGAAACCATTCCCAAACTGAAAACAAGAACTCAGAAGATGGGAGGTAGTGACCAAAGCCTTCAGCAAGGAGAGGGAGGCAAGAAGGGTAAAGGGAAGAAAAAGAAGTGAGCTCACATCTGGAACCATTGTTGCATTGCATAGTTGTACTTAAATGCAGATGGACACATTGCTGCAGCTTTGAGGTGAGAGATATGAGCAAGAAATAAAGAGGTGAAGCTGCACAGAACTGCCTGCTTGTGTCAGAACTGGAATGCATGTAGCTGCCCTGTATGGTGTAACAATAAATCTTCACACGCAACCTGCAAGTCTGAAACTAGCACCCCCTTTTAAAAGTGGAGGAGTATAATCAAATGGAGTGGGTGGGAGAATTATTCTTTTCAGAAGAAATATGCAGCTTTTAAAAATAAATAAATATGCAGACCAGATACATGAAAACTGATTGCCTCAGTAAACCATTTACTTATGCTAGTGAGGCAATTGTCTTAATTCTCCTACAGTGGGAACTGTCATAGTTCTGTACTATTCTGTATTGGGTAGAAATTCTTCACTATAAGGGTAGTGAGGCACAGGTTGCCCATACACCTTGTGGATGCCCCATCCCTGGGAATGTTCAAGGCCAGGCTGGATGAGAGTTTGAGCTGGTTGTTGTGGTCTAACCCCAGCTGGCAACTACGGGCCACTAAGTGCCACACAGTCCCTCCAATGGGATTGAGGGGAGGATAATCAGGAAAGAAAAAATTTATGCGTGTACGTAAGAATAGTTTAATAATTTAAACAGAGTAAAATATAATTATAGTAATTAAAATGTAATAAAAACTATTATTAATACAATTTTTAAAGGATGGAAAAAACCCTCAAAGAAGTGGGTGATGCACAATACAATGACTCACCTGACTGATGCTCAGCTGACTGATGCCCAGCCCATCCCCTAGAGCAGTTACAGTCACTCCTGGCCAATTCCCCCCTGTTTATATCCTGGGCATGATGATCTGTGGTATGGATGATCTTTGGCCAGATGCGGTCACCTTCCTGGCTTCTTGTTACACCTCCTCACTGGCAGAGCAAGAGGCACTAAAAAGGCCTTGACTTAAGGCAAGCACTGCTCAAGAAGAACAAGAACATCAGTGTGTTAGCTTTATCCTCACAAGGAGTCCAAAACACAGCACTGTAGCAGCTACTGGGAAGAAAATTCTCTGTATTACAGCTGAAACCAGGACAGTAGGCACTCCTTATTCCACATAATGTATGTCATGCCAGGTCCCACACTTCCCAATACCCCATCAATTACCTCTCTTTTGTTATATATACATACACAGATAACATTCCCATAGTCTATGGACCACACCCATAAAAGTCCATTTCATTTAATGCAGGACCTTGGGCTCCATCTGTCAGAGCAGTGTTTCAGGCAGGAACGATTGTGTGTGGTGTTGGGACTGTTGCACATTGAAACCAGTTCTGATTCCATCACTGCTGCATTCTTCCATTTCCATCAAGGTCAGTTCATCAGTGTGATGGGAAGGGGTGATGACCAAAAGGAAAGTCAGGTTCAGATCCCCAAATTCAACCTGGCGCAGATGGGCTCTGTGAGGTGCCCAAGGTGGTGATGGGCCTGTAGTCACCACAGAAGTGGCAATTCACTGTGTTGCACAGTAATTAACATTGTACAGTTTAATTCATTGGCTTTGAGATACACACCAGACTTCTCCACCTGAGAGTGTGGGTTTTCTTTATGCCTCGTGATGCTGTGTGCTGTAGGAATTCTGCAATGATAAGGTAATTCTCCTGGTCCTGGAGTTGTTAGTCCATTAACCTAGGAGGAAGTGTGTTCCCTGTTCTCCCCCAACCACGTGGTCCCTGAGAGCCCCAGTGAAGGACACGCAGAGACCACCAGCGAGGGAGAGAGGAACAAAGAGGAAGTTTATTCAGGGGGACAGGGTTATATGGACTTTGGAGGGTTACAAACTCACCAATAAGGGACAAAAGGGAAGTCTGGCTTTGGGCCAATAGGAGTAAGGGGATTTACATTCAGTGGTAAAGGTTTCCAGTGAATGTGAGGTCACAATCTTTCTCCCAACCCCCTGTCCTGGCAGGGTATTCTGTGAAAAAGAAGCAGTGACACTGCAGTTTTTGCATTCAGTACATTCAAATAACATTAAAAACATCAGTTGTTAAAGCATTATCAGTGGCTGGTTGATTCTCTTCAGCCCATTTCTGGCAGGACATTCTCCCTGCCATATATTGTGAATGCATTGCTACATCCACCCTCCCACATTACCCACCAACTGCACTCAGGTCCTTGAGAAAAAGCAATGCCAGAGATGAGTTTGCCTTTGCCTGAGGCAGGGGTAACCCAAGCTGCTTTTTCCAGCATGTTTTTATTGTGCCCTACAAGAACTTTATCATACCTTTCTGCAGTACATGCAAGTTTAGACCTGGCAAGGCCAGCTTGACTGAATGTTAACTAACCAGGTAGCCTTTGCTAAATGTGCACCCCAGTGTGTGAAGGTCCCACCACTCACTGCTCTCAGTGTGGTCTTTAACCATCCAGGGCATCATTTGATCTTTCCAGAGGCTCACGCATGACAGGGAATGTGATACTCCCATTCACTGCTATGCTCTTTGGCCAAAGTGTCTAGGGTAGTTTTGGAAATGAGCCCTGTTGTCTGACTCAGTTCTTCCTGGGGTATTGTGTCTCCACAAGGCTTGTGTTCCAAGGCCCAGGATGGGCACAGGGGATGTTTCCAGCCATCTGGTGGTTGCTTCCACCTTTGTGGGCACATGGCACTTGCATTGGTGGGTTTGGAGAGTGTGATGGAATCAAGCTGCCTGCCCTCCCCATGTTTACAGGTGAGCCATCATCCACCATTAACCACTTGGGTTAATGACAACAGGTGTTTCACATCCATGGATAACCTGTGCAATAGTGTCCATGGTCAAGTTCACCCCTCATAAACCCACCCAAAAGTTGCATTGACATGAGAGTAGCAGTATGTTGCTTGGAGGACTAAAACCAAGTAGGTCAGGATAGCAACTCAGGTTGTTCTGCAGGTCTGTCCCCCTTCTTCACCACCCTTCTCCTCTCAATTTCACCCCTCGGTTCCTGGGATAATGGCAGATGTTTAGGGGCCATTCTGGGACTGGAAGTACAGACAGTGCTTCCGTAAAAATGCAGAACTACTGCAACTTTTGGGCTCAATGCTGTGAATTAAAAGTAAAAAAATTTTTTGGAGTGTAGAACTTGGTGATAATGGACATCTTTTTATTTCACATGCCTTGCTTTGGCAGTTTTCTGTGAAAATTTTCTTATGCCTATACTAAAAAGACACTGTGGTCTGTGGTTTCCTGTAGGTGGCAGGATTAGCAAAGGCATATATCAATGAGTAGGATTTACTCCACATCAAGACAGGAGGAATATGGATATTGAACTCGTGTCCCTTCAGAAGATACTAATCTAGCTTTTTAAAAGTACATGCTTGTTATTTCCTTATTCAGTTTTCTGGGTAGCTAGACAAAGATTAAAAGTTTGAAATGGACATGAAAGCTCAGAATCTGTCTAACAATCCTTAATTTCTGTGTCAGGAATGGACAGGATTGTTGACATTGAGCATTAGGGAGGTCTGAAAATACAGGCAATCAACAAAGGAATGACTAAAAATGAGAATTCAGCACTACTGTGAGGTATATGGTTTGTTCTTTCAGATGTATAACATAGATGGGGTTATTATATCTATTAGGATAAAACAGCCTCACTTTTCAAAGAGGTTCTTTTCCCCTTAAGTAAAAAAACCAATAAAAATACTCTCTTCATCTATTGCTTTATAACTTTTGAGCCTGTTCAGTCATTTGGTTGGCATAATAAAAACAGTAAAGGTTTCAAAGCCGTAAGTTCCCATAAATCATGAAGCCAAGTGGTCACATTAGAAGACAAGATGCTGTTGATGCATCATCCAGTGAAGAAACTTTTTATGACGCAGCTGGGAGAAGGAAAGGCAAGAATTTCTGTTTAATATGTTGGGTGTTCAGTCAGGACAGGTGCAGGTTAGTGCTGGTAAAAGAGCTACAAAATGAGCTGCCCTTTGCTGAAAGGATGGGAGAGTTGAACATACTGTAGAGGCTGTGTAAGGGAATTGTGAGGAAACCAACAGTCTTCCATAGTACTGGACCTGGGGGAGAGCAGGAGACACTCCAGGTAGGAACTGAATAGCCTGCACTCTAGTGCTATTTCCTATAAACAACACCTGTATCTCTTTCTGCATCAAGGGTTGGGGTTTCCTTGAGGTGTACTTTTTTGTTTGTTTGCTTGTTTTTGAGATAGCAGAACTCAGACATGTCTAATGGAAGTCTTTAAAGAATTCTCCTGCAAAGATGCATTAATACAAAATACAGTTTTGTGCAATTCCACAGCCTCAGCAAGGGCATCAACTACATGGCATTCCAAAATACGCTGAATTCAAAGAAGTTTGTCTTCAATTAGTTTTCCTTGACTAGCTCTTGAGTTCAAGTGGTCATCTAAGGATTTTTTGCTCCAGAATTTCTTAATAGTTTATGTACCAGTGGGAAACCTGATTTGCAAAAGCTTATGACAATGTGGTTGTACAACCAAGGACTTCCTTAGTGGTCCCAGGTTTTCTTTCCTCCAGTACTGTTTCGTTCCATCATACTGGATGTGCAAATTCCCTAGAAGACAAGACTGATGTTCATTATATTTGCCAGATGTGCAGTTTACAGAAAATACTGTCAATCTCTCATGACCTACAAGGATTTGTGGGTTTGTTTTTTAAAACTCTGGTTTTTCTCCTTTGCATAAGGAAAATATTGTTGGTTGAAATTGAAATAGGGGTGGGAGGTGACTATGGAGGAATTAGTCATAGTAATTGTGGTTGATTCTCAGACTATTTAAAAGGAGTTGGTAAGGCTGGAAAATTAGAAAAGTTGTGAGGGTTTGACCTGACAAGTATTAGACTCCTTACAAGAATGTCTGTTTCTTTAACTTTCTTGCTTTGGTTTGAAGAATCTTATTATCACTAGTGATGATGTTATCATTGGAGGGGTTTTTTTATATTTTCCTGAACTTACTTTCCTTTTTGCTGAGTTTGGAAAAGCAGAAGAAATGTCTTGCTTAACAGAAAGAACTCTGAAGTGTAACACTACTGCCCACCACAACCAATAACTGCAACATTGTTTAGGTCTTTTATGGAAAAAAGCTCAAAATCCAAGTGCTTTACAAGTTTTCCTCTCTACATTTCTAAACAGCACTAAGCCTTGACAGTTCCTCAGGCAAGCCAGGTCATGAAGCCTGGAAAGATGCAGCTGCACAGGCAGATGCTCGTGGCACTCACTTGTTAGGATCAGATCTGCATTCCAAACTCCTCTGATAAGGCCTGATGCTCTAAAACTACTCAGCTGGACCCTAAGATTGTCATGAAGCAGAAGTTCTTCCTTTGGGCTTTTAGAGACATTTCTACAGTAACGAAATTTGGGGAGGGAAAAAAGTCAATCCCCTTTAAAGACCTCTGCCCTCCTAAAGTAACCAAGTTTTCACTGTTGAAGTAAAGTGTTAAGAAATACTGAGGCATCATACCAGTCCCATAAGAATCTCTTTATTTGCAACCATTTTGATTTAGCACATTACAACTTCAGCATAGACATGGAGCAGATGTGTTTAATACCAACATTTGCACATAAACCTTGTGAAGAGACAAAGAAAAGCACTGATCTGCGGGGCCAGCCCAGTGGAGTTACTTGCAGGAAAGGGTAACTTGCTTCAGAAATTCAGTCATTTGTACTTGCATCAAGGCAAAAAAACAACATCAGGTTCTGTGAACAACAGATTGTGTTTCTAATTCAAGTAGAAATCTGACAAAAGAGCACTAAATATACGTACTGGTATATATCAAGTTGTAAAGACAAGAAGTTGATTTAAAGCCTGCTAAGTTCTCAGAGAGATGCAAGAACTGTTTTAACACTTACACTTATCTAGAATATTTTATCCCCATTAATAACAGTGGAAGAACTGTTGAGTAGTATAAGAAATGAAAAGTAAGTTCTGTCTCTACTACAGACCTCATTAGGCTTGTAAAGTCTAAAATTTATCATCAGCATTTAGATCAGTAAGTTATGTAGAGCTTTGCACTAGAATCAAATAGACTATTAAGTATCTTCATTTCTTATTTACAGAGGTAAGACTAAATTACAGTGGCCCCATGACAGCTGATCATGTCTAGAACACAGAATTAGGATTTAGTAAGGCTTACAGAAAAGCTCAGTGGGTTTACAACAGAGGAAGATAAGATGAGAAATAAACCAGTTCAGTGGTGAGTCCCTTCAGATTTTTTACTTGTTTACATCTACAACTTTGCCATAAACTTTATCCTCTTCAACATATCCCCTCCTAACAAAAAGTTGTCATGGAATGATTAGCTGTGGTGTTTTACATTTTTTCCTTCAAATGACAGACTGCATGATGTCCCACAGAACATGAGGTCTCACTGTTCCCTCTCCAAGCTGGCAGCCCTAAGGGCTGTGTTTTCCAGTTCAAAGCTTAAAATGCTTTCTCTTAAGACACTTTTAGATCCTTTGTTATAAAACATATCTCTCAAAGTTAAAACTGACCTGCTGAGTTGCACCGTGTGCTTCACTATTCTGCAATTCTTGCATCTGAAAATTTACAGCGAATGTTTATACACCAACTTTTTGCAGGACACCAAGTCTTCAAAAGTTTATTTTAAGATTTAAATCTTTTGAATTTAAGCTTGTGGACTGTAAATCACTTTTGCTCATAGTAAAAGCTAATTAAGCTTCCCTTCTGCATAGTCTCTGAGTTGAGAACTGCAACACTAGCACTGTAGGCCTTAAAGGAATGTCAGCATGGAGATGAAAATAGGGAGATTCCAGTAATTCATGCTGAGTTTGTTGGAAAAAAACTCCACTAAGAAAGAGTAAATACAGATGCAAATCCAAAAAAAATTTATTCTTTTACACTGATTGTAAAAAATCCCCTTATTCTTTTAACAACTTTGGTTACACTCTTACTGATTGGTCAGGAATATGTCAAATAGCAACAAGAGCATCTCTATTCAGGAAGTTTCTGTGCTCATGAAAAGTTATTCTTAGCCAGTCAGAACAGACTTCAGATTTTTATTAGCATAAAAAGCCCAAGGGGTTGTAGTCCATTAATGATGTAGTTCTGAGGACTGATACCTAAGGCAGTTGACATTTTAATGGGAATTCAGGAAAAACTATTTTTAATTATATCACTTCTTGGCAAGAGGTGGTTTGTAGTTTTGAGTGTAATCTAAAAAAGAGCTCTATTAACATTTTTGGAGGACGAGTTTGTTTTAGTTGTATTTTAGTCATTTTGTGCTAATCTTTGCAACTTAAGTTAACTTTGCAGTCAAAGTGTTAAGAGTAATTTCATAGACAAAGAGACAACTAAAGTGCAGAGCCTGAGGGATATATATATATTTATTTATGGTACTGCAGAAAGAGATTACTGAAAGATTTCTTCTTCATGAAGATGAATAAAATATTTTCATTAAGCTTCAAATGCTGCCCACTGCATTGCTTTTAAATAAAGATGAATACTCTCTATCAGACACAGCAAAGTAGTAAGTAAACTTAAAACACATTCCTTTAATATATCAAAATGTTTCCAAGGCAATATTATTAAACTTATACCACAGTTCCCAGTAACATCAAGCTTCACAAAGGAGGTGGTAGGGAAATTTTACCCACTTTAAGTGCTCTTCTTTTCTTCACCCAGTAAGTTCACTGTTGCTTTCTTAGCTGCAGGAAAATAAAAGGAGTTTTAATCACAGGCCTACAGACGAAGTGTGTAATCCAGTATTCTTCAGCTGCATTAATAAAATACTTTTCTTTATAGGTCACGATAGACATAACACAAAAGAAAATCACAGCTTTTGTATACACATGCACACAGATACAGTGATCATAGCATCATAGAATCAATTGGGTTGGAAAAGACCTCCGAGATCATCAAGTCCAACCCTTGGGCCAACTCCAGTCCCTTTACCAGATCATGGCACTCAGTGCCACAGCCAAGCTCAGGTTAAAAACCTCCAGGGATGGGGAATCCACCCCCTCTCTGGGCAGGCCATTCCAATGCCTGAGCACTCTCTCTGCAAAGAATTTTTTTCTGCTCTCCAACTTCAATTTCCCCTGGCAGAGCTTGAGCCCGTGCCCCCTTGTCCTATTGCTGAGTGCCTGGGAGAAGAGACCAACCCCCACCTGGCCAGAACTTCCCTTCAGGTAGTTCTAGACAGTGCTGAGGTCACCTCTGAGCCTCCTCTTCTCCAGGCTAAACAATTTTTTGATGAAAATGATCATAAAAAGATTTAAAGAATAAAACATAAGCAAGGAGCAGCATAATAAGCATCACAGACAGACTTATAACTATGGTATTGATAAAACAGAATTGCTCATAGTGTTAGAGACATATGCGTTTACAGCAAGCAATATAACAGAATAATAAAACAGGGTTGGAGTAATGCTAATGTCTGTGTGTACATGCCTATGTGTACACATCATTTCTTAAAAAAACCCCAAACCTATATGTGGAAATCTTCATATTTAAAAAAGGAAAAAGAAAGAGGAAGTGATGAAATGAGGACAAGAAAATCCCACGTGCAACATGGGAGAACATTAATTAAGACACAAGACTAACAATAATGACTCTGGAAGAGCCATGCAGTAAAATTTCCAAGCACAGTTGAGAAAGGCAGATCATTTGAACAGACAGGAAATGCTTAAGTTCAAAAGATAAAATGAGACTGCATGCATTGTGTTTGGGATGGAAAGGAGATTTAAGGTGCTTTGAAATAATACATAAATAGAAATACTTTCACATGAAATTGAAACAAACCTTTGTTTTAGCTACTGAATAGATTTCCTTCTATTATTACTATTATTTTTCCTTCTCATTATTGTTATTATAAAACTATCATCAGACATTGTAGAGTACAAGAGTTCATTATAGAATGCAAGGAAATAAAAAAATTAAGCAATCTATGGGCTGTGATAATAATTATTCTAGCCAAATAAAACCAAGGCAATTTCTTTAAGAGTGGGCTCAGAATCCTTTGATCTCCAGAGGAAGGAAAAGTACAAAAATCTATACATGGCAAGACTTCCTTTACTGTTTTGCTGTTTAATGGAGTTAATTACTTTCCTATACAATAGGCAGCCCATCCTATAGTACCAGATATTTGAGGCAGTATTTCAGGAGATATGAGAATACACTGAAACAATAACTGCATTTATGAAAGGTACCCTGTGACAATGTTTGGACCTGCCCCTAGGGAGAGTATTTATAGTGGTATGTATGGTGGGAAGACACAAAACCCAAACAATTTCCCCCACTCATTCCAGCATAACTGCAATTCTAACCAGCAAGGTCCACTGCAACCCTCACTTCCTGGCACCTTCATCCAAATTTAACTTCTCCATTATGACTTACATAGTCGTCTCACACACTTTTTTCCTTCCAAACAATGAATAACAAGAGTTCCCCGGGGAAATTTCCCCTGTTGGATGTGACTAGTGAACAGCCTCTTGCTCACCCTCTTTAGTGATGGTGTCTGCAGTCTCTGCAGCCTTGTCCTTCAGGTCTTTAACAACGCTGTCGAGCTGAGCTTCGTGCTTGAGGAAGAAAGGACGAATAATTCGATGGTAGAGGAACTCTGCTCCGTTAGAAGGACTTGGGGCCATGCACCACAGCAGGAAGCCACACTGCAAGAGGAAGAACATCTGCCTAAGCAGAAGAAACAAGCAGGACACAAGGTGCCTCCCTGACTGCCACAGAATTGAGCATATTCAGGACAGTGCATCATCCCCCTCCTTCTGTAAGGTCACGGTTCAGTAAGTGTGCACACCAGTACAGTGGCAGACAATGAATCTTTGCATTGGGATAAATTCATGGACGGTGACAGGACAAGGGAGAAGGGCTGCAGCAGTAAATCTAATCTGGTGTATCAAGACTGCATGTACATTTTTTTAATCTTTTTTAAGGCAGAACTATAAAACTTGGCTAGACAGTCTCTGAATATTCCTAAAGTACATGGCACAGGCCTAACTAGGTCCCTAAATCACTTAAATTATGCTAGAACACATCCCTGTCCTCTCTGCCTTCGTGCTTTTAAAATGCAGTGGGGGAAAGAATAGGATTGTGTGTATCCCAGAGCTAAAGTGACAAGGAACAGAGATACATCCAAGCTGCACACAGTGCACAGACAAGGGTAATGGTTTTGGATTGCAGAGTTTAAGTATAGCTTTTATAACCCCATCTGCTCTGTAGAAGAAACCAAACAAACACCACAGTATGTGGGAAATGTTTCTGCATCTTAGAAAGGGCACTGAAAAGACAGTTATTGCATGCATTACAAATATCTGCCTTTTCTATTGAAGCACCTTTTTTTGGCTTCAGCTTCATTGCCTTACACCACACAAAGACAGCTATGCAAAGCAAGATCAAACATTTAAGGGACAAGAGGTGCCACATTTAAATTTGCTTGAGCTGTGAAAATATATATAAAATTATTTTACAGGATGAAACTGCAACAAATTAGGTACACTCTCTCAGCACTTGTACAGTTCTTTCAATACACAAATAGTATGATATTATTCCATGTCAAAAACCTCTTCAGAAAATAATGGCATAAGAGCTTTTCTACCTTTTCCTAAAACACAAAACAAAACCACCCTCAGTCTCAGTCAAAAGGTGCTTGGTTTTCATGTTAGGCAGAATTCCATGTTTCAGCATTTCCACAGGTTTCTGGGCAGAAAGGAAACAAAACACATAGTCTTCTTCAAGCAAGGCTTCCAAATACTCTGGAATATCTCCTTTCTGTTCTTCACAATAAGGGATAGTGAGACTGAATGTTCTGTACGTTCTGCTCTTCCCAACTGGAAAATTTTGGCTTTGCCTGCAGTGCCAAACCAATTTACCATCATTTTGGGTAAGCTTTAAGCTTTCTTCTTTAAACTGTTTGATCATGGTGTCAGAACAGAATGACTTAAAGAAGAAGACAAAGAAAGATTTTCAAAGTAAAGAGTCCCACCAGGAACTGATTAAAAGAAATAATTCAAAATGCACCAGTAAATAAGAACTAATGAAGTATCATTAAGTATGGTCAGAGAAAATAAGGGAAAAAAGTGATGGCCTACCAATTTTCAAATGCTTCCATTATCTGGAATCTAATAGGATGGATATATGGTATTGTCTAATGTTATCTTTAATTAAAAGCTGAGAAATATACTGATTTTATTTCCTGTTAAAGAATATCTGGTCAACTGCTGGTGTACTACGAATTCTACTTCTCCCAATATACAAAACTGTTAGTTCTCTATTGTTAGAGAAAACCCCTCAGATGTGAGTCCAACTTCCTCTGAAATTAAAAACAATTGAAATTTCCCTTTTCTTGTCTATGAACAAAATTAGTAATTTTGATTTTACATCTTTTTCCCAGTCTAGTCAAGGAAAAAAACAATTATAGATTTGTTCTCAAATACCTATTACTTTTGAAATGCATATCTGTTTTGAAAGAGATGCTTATACACATTTTCTGGAGGACATATGGCAAAGTTGCAAATCTTGGTCTTTTCAAACCTTGAGAATGTTAGACTGCTAACTTGAGTTTATTTTCACCTTGTCTCTCATGAAACTGAACTAATATAAGCTGTTAAAAATAAAGAGGTTTGTTAGACAGTACAGAAAGCTTAGAGTGAAAACTGTTAACTGGGAAAAAACCCCACAAAATGTTCCTGGGCTTGGCTGGTCTGCTGTCTGTAGAACCCTGGAGCTGACCATGGCCATGCTTGCTGTTTCTGGGCTGCAGTCGCTGCCTCTGCTCCAGTGTCAAACCCAACTGCATTCCATTCCATGCTGCCAGGGCAAAACCAGCCACCAGGAGCAGATCCAAGTGGGTTGGACTGAGCTCAGGCATTGCCTGGGGAAGCCACTTTATTGCCTGAATTCCATTCCCTCCTCTGGCTGGTCAGGAGAGTTGCAAAGAATATATTTTGTGGGTTTTTTTCCAGTTAACAGTTGTATTGCCCAGAGCTGGGTGCCTCGTAGCAGAAGTTTGCAAAATGCACCCAGTGTGACGTGTCTGCCACTAGTTTTGTTCAGAAACAGCATTCTCGTATTTCAAGACAAAACTCTTAGTGGAGTAAGGAGTCCCTCTCCTCACTGCCAGGAATATTCCTAGAATGGTAAATTGCTACTTTTACTGGCTACTGTGCCTTAATACCTGAATGCCACAGAAATATTTAATTCATTAACAGAAGTCTTTAAAAACAAATCACACACATATTAAATCATTAGTTGCCTGCATGTCCTGTGCTTCAGACTAAAAAACCCACAATGGATAAATAAGGAGGAGGCATTAAAAAAAACAAACACATAAAAACAAACAAAAAACCAACAACAACAAAAAAAACCACAACAAACCACCACATATAATGCAAGAAATCTCCAAACCGTTTTTAACTGGAAAACAAAAATATATGCAAGTATCATAACATATTCACAGGAGTTCTTCAACATGCCTTTCTCCCACCTCTAAAATCTCCTGGTGTTCTGAAAACTTTAATGTGACAGAGTCTAGGCTTTGGACTTAGGCAACTACATGAGCAGCTGTGATCAGTGTCTCAGCTGTGCACATGAAGATGTTTAGAAATGCTGAGTAACTAAAACTCAGTCTGGAGCGGAAGCTGCAAGCTGTATCAAATAAATGTGGATAATCAAATTTAGTGTACTTTGAAATTTTTAATGAATGAAAATTTCACATCATCAAAGAGACATGGAAACGTCATAAACTACACTACAAGAGGTTTTAGTTCATGGATGGACTGAACTATGGAAGCTGCCTGCTTGCTCCTTTTTCCCATATGGAGTAACTTCCATCCTTCCACCCAGTTAGCAATGCTTTCTGATTCTCAGCCAACACCTCACTGCCTTTGTGTAGCAAAAGCAAACCTTTCCTACCAACCACTACTGAGGGTAAATACTTGACTTCTATTGTGCCTTCTGCAGCTATCATAGAAAGTTGTGTATTCACATAATTGCTTCCTTGTGTTTGCTTTTGCAGAACTGAGAAAAGGACCTTTCTCTTGATTCAACAGTACATGTAAATGTGGCACTTCTGATACAGTTTTATCAGGACCACCTGTGGTGCTTATTTACCAGGTCAATCTGAATTTCAACTACACACTCTTTGGAAAGAGGGCTATGGTGGCAGGAAGAAGTCACTGGCACATCTTTTACCACCAAGAAGTCAGAACAGAAGCTCTGAAAATACACTCTGAATTCAGAATTGTGAGTGTACACCACGCTAGGCAATGAGTTAAAGTCATAATCCTGCTGAACAATAAGGTGAAGTTGAGGATGTGAAATAACTACATAAGTGCTTAAGAACAGATCTTTGCAGTGCCATAAACAATCCTTTTGGATCCTATTCAGATCAGAAGAACCTGTTTGATCACTACTTGGCTTGGTCTTAATATATTAAACCAGTGAAACTTTCACATGTGTTACCCATGCTA
>VWZD01002303.1:1039-15289 GCA_013396695.1 Sakesphorus luctuosus | reverse complement strand
CAGATTCTTCTTAAAAACTTTGCAAAACCATCAAACTTTGAAAGGAAAACATATTTTCATGTTTTATTAAGGGAAAAAATAAAGTTGGGGGAGAACAGAGAATTAACTTTGTGAGGCAGACCAGAGCACTATTAGTTCAAAGCAATACTCTAAATATGTGCTTCTTCTTAGGGAGCAAACGATTGTCACAGTTGAGGTCTGTTAAAGATTGAAGGAACAATGCAGAAGTGTTACCAAGCTGCCCAAGTCAATTTTTGCTTGTAGAATATGGCATTTCCTGGAAAAAGCTTGAGGCACCATCAGGTCTTATCATGAAAATTTTAGATGACTCCACAACAATAGCAGGCAAGCAAATCATTTAAAGAACTTCAGTGGGACTAAGCCAGGCTAACAAAACAAAAGAGAAGGAAGAGAACAGCCCACTGAACCAGAAAACAGGTAACAGTTCTTCAAGCTAAGCAGTGGACTTCTTCAGCAAGCTAGAATGTCTTCTACCCAACAGCATACATAGTAGACAACTGTCTCCTAGAATAATTTAACATGTTAAAGTTGATTGACACCTTAGTTCACAAACAAAGCTTGGAGCGCATTAATCAAATCATTGTTAGTAGTCAAACCACGCTAACAAATGCACATTAGCAACAAGCTCCTCTGATAGCTGCCAATTCCCTTCAGGAAACTGGACTTAATTAAAAATTAAGTCTGTAGGACTCAAACTATTGTTGCGTTGCAATTTGCTTCTTTGCTACCAACAGCACAGATCATAATACCTCTTTTTGCTGCCTTCATGACTTTACTCTCCATGTTCACTAATGCTCTTAAAGCAAAAATAGAGCCACTCTGTGGGATTTACCATGTGCTCTCATTTTGTCCAAATTTACCTGAACACTAAAGCAAAGAACTGTTTTTTGGTTTTTTTTCTTATGGGACAGTGACACTGTCTCTTTTTTTTCTAAAACACAACAGACCTTTCGCTGCCACTCAACCCAACCTCCCCTCCTGTCTCACAAAACCATCAGCTGTAAACAGATCACTTTCATAGTACCAGCTTACATGTAACCAGCATCTAAAAATAACGTGTGACCTTGGAATGATTCCATATGAATCTGTTGTCATCTACCCATCCTTGAAGATGTTAAATCAAAGGTCTCATTTTAGGAGAGGGTTCACTTGAACTAACATACCTTCATCATGTAGTAGAAAGGGAACCAGGACAGAAAGATATCAGAGAAGAATTCAGCTATGCTGAAAACACCATACACAACCCAGTAGGTCAGCCACTGTGTGTCATCATCTTTGTTGGGACTTTCAATGGCCTTGATTCTGCAAGGGAAAAAAAACAAAAACGAGTGAGCAGAACAGTAGCATCTATAGTGGTGAAGTTTTTATGACTCAGATTTGTTGTTACATGTGAATCCTCAAAATTTAATTATTTGAAGGAAACTAGTTGGTATCTATCATACAGATAATGTGCCAAGGTCTTTGAGCAGACAAGCTTTTCCCCATGTCACAGTTCAAAAAGAAAAGATATTTAAGCTGTGACTATGATCACACCACCTGCCTCTCCTTGCCTGTAACTAACAGTGACCACCCTCCTTCTTCAACAGTCGGGAAGAAATGATGAATAGAGTTGTTGTTGGGTTGAATGAAAAATCCTACAATAACTTAAACTATCAAAATGGGTTTACCTTGCCTACAGAAGAGGTCTGCACAGTCTGCACCACTCAGTGCTGCACAACTTGGGGTTCCCAACCTTCTACAGGGATATAAGATTATTAGTCTCTGGATTTTTTTTAAGAGTTAGCTCTAATAAACAGCATTTTTAATTTACTCAAATGTACACACACTAGATTCCTCAACGAAAAGGTAAACTTATCCATAAGATTTGCTCTAAGCCCTAGGATGCTCATGGTTTACATAAGCTGAGGACATCAAGGACTACATATCTGCATCACCAATTGTTCTGCTCTGTAAACTAATTCTTACAGGACTTGCAAAGTCTGATGTAGGCTGTGGTATTAAGAACAGGGCAAAGCAACCTCCAGTAAAGTATTTGGCTTCCTGCATAGTGACATTAGGGTTTTGTTCACCAGCTGCTAGGAGAATGCAGTTCAAATTTATACATTTTGAAAAATGAGGAGCTGAAAGATGCACTTGTGCTCCTTCATTAGAAGTACTGAAGTGGAGACTCTGGACTCTGGACTCAGTAAGTTCCAGATTAGCACTGTAAGACATTTTAAAAGGAAATGCTAGCAAATATAAGGCTGATAATGTGAAGCTTAAGAGTATTAAAAAGCATTTGTCCTCTTCACTCATAGTATTAAAATATGTTGACTCAGTTTAATGAATTTAGTTTTCATTTTTCTATCACTTATTCCTTTAATATCAGCTATTTTGTTGCTGAAGCAGCACCTATGGGATGTATCAGAGGTGTAAAGTCCTCTGTCATTTCCCTAAAAATGGCTGAGGGTTAGGGAGGTTTACAAAACAGAAATCAGAGAGATGGCTGCAAGTCCATCTCCCCGTTTGTGAATTGAGAAACCCTGTGGGTTCCATCACTTCCTGGTTCCGTAAATAACGGGGGAGGGAGGGGGAGTTTGGGAAATCATGCGTGTGACATGCCTTATGTTTCAGCAAAAGCACTGGCAGAATCACCACGTGCAGAGATAACTGGCACAGTTACCGGATTGAATTACTTTGAAATGCAATATGAGGGTCTGATACTTAAGTTATATGTTATTTCTGCAAGGGTTTGTGGCTGGTCAGCAGTGTCCTGCAATGGGAAAAGCGGCAGCCCTTGCCATACCCCATCGTGCATAATAAGGTGCAGTAACTGAGGTACAGCACCGGCACGACTGGAAGAACAGGTTTTCCTGTTAGGAAACACAGTGTTAGGCAACAGGACTCCAGGCAGCCTGCTCAAAGATGGTGCCAACTTCGGCTACTACTGCTCCACTGTAAACCACATCTTTTCTATGCCCACACACCCCTGAAGTATTCCAATGACACCCAGTGAGGGGGCTACACAAAAAGAAAACACCTCAAAACACCATAGGAGTTAAAGAGGGCTACTGATCTGTTTTCAAGGTGTGACACTGTACCTCTGGAGGGAAAGAAGAAGGACTAGTAGGGATGATAAGAGTGGTGGATAAATGGAGTAGACATAGGAACTAATTGCAGAGTTTCTCAGTATTAAGGAAAACTTTCTGTAGATTCAACATGTGAATTTCTTTAGTATTACTGGCAATTTCTCCATTAGAGGTGTAAAGGGGAAGGCTTATTTTACCAGAAGCAGCATGCTAGCTTGGTATTTCTGAGAAAATGCTTTGCAGTGAAACTGCCACCAGTTTTGCTGTTTTCTAGTCACCATCTAAAGCCATAAATGGATTTAAAAGAGCATTGCTTAATTTTTTTGACATTACTAAAGTAATCTCAGTAATCATGAAAACCAGCTTTCATAAAAAGCTTCGAATCTCCAATTTTGTGGCAAAGGGCAGAGGGCATACCACTGTGTTAATAAGCCACGCCCATTTATCTTCTCTTCTGTGAAAACAAATGGCCTTTGAGAGTTCCTAAATGCAGCGCCAGGGGTGTGCTGCCTTTGAATGTTCGCCATCTGCTGTTGCAGTTTCATTAAGGGGATACATGAACAACATGCTTTTATTGTACAAGAGTCACAGGCAGCATTACTAAAAGTACGCAAAACCCCCTATGATTTAGCCAGCTGATATATGCAGCTCTAAATCCACACGTGGCTGTTTTCCTATACACTGTAAGGAACAGCACTTTCCCCCTCCTCCTATAATGGTCTGATCCAGGTAGGCACCTTGGGACAAGCTCAGGTGCAGACCCCTACCACACCCACCAGGTAACAGCCACAGCTCAAACTGCATCTGGTAGCCCTGACTCCAGTCCCAGTCAGGGAGAGAGGGAGGGAGGAAAAAGCAGGATACAGCAGAGCCATCAGTGAGTGAAAGGTTTAACTGAAGTCAAGGAAAGGAAAATACTTTAAAAATATTTTGCTTTGGAATGGGAAATATGTCCCTCAGATGAGACTGTCATTTATCTCCATCCCTTGCTGCTTACACACTATTTCAGTAGTAAGTCACAGAAAATTACACCTGTCCAAGAACAAGCACAGATATCTTATGCTGATATATTATGTAGAATATCTGGATATATGATGCAGCATATCTGAACAGATAGAGGTTTTTATGCATTTATAACTACACTCTTTTCAACATGAGAATGACACCATAATTAAACTTAGTCTCTTAAATTATTCTACAGGTATTATCCTGGTGTAATGCCCTGTACAATTAACCTTAGGAGAGACATCATATATGTTACTTCAAGCCAAGCACATTTTATTCTTCTCCATGTTAAGTAATGAATCAATCAGCCTGATATTCAAAACACAATCTCCATAAATACATGAAAAGATACAGACCAAGAGGCACTGACACCACATCAAACTTTAGGATTGCCTTCTTTTAAGTAACTTGTAAGTTGCAAGAGCAATTAAGTCAATCTCATTAGCACATAACATTAAGACTTCCTAAAATGAAGGACCATCCAAAGCCTAGAGCTTCAGATTTCAAAAGAAAAGTGATATTGTTATTTTTTAAAAGTTTTGTCTCGTGCTGATTTGACTAAATTCCATGTTACTTATGTTCAGTAATCACATATCTATCACAAAAGATTTTTATAATGCTTGCACACTAACTGTAGAGGATTTTAAATAAAGCCTAACCCAGCTATTTGCAGTAGTTCTGCATAGTGGAGGTAAGAGCAGTTACTAGGAGCAGCTCAGTAGACTGAACAGTATATATATCACAGCTCTGTTATTTTAAAAACAGATGCCGGTCCAACAGTGTAAAGGGCTTGCCATGGGCCAGCACTGCAACTTGTTCAGAGAGATGGGGAGCCAAGAAAAGCTAATTTTTAGGAAGATCTGCCCCCGATAACCCCTCTAGCTGGTGATGCCAAGGGGGAAGAGCAGGGACTGTCATGTTTTGAAGTAGCCCACCCACCATGTAGCTACAGTATCAGAGCACTGTCTCAGTTCTGACCTTGTGCATCCTAGAATCAGTCAAGCTGAACACTAGATCAAGAGTGGTTACTCTATCCTGTTACCTGATAGTAACAGAAACTGGTCTTGTGTTAGTAAGTTGCCAAGTTAAGTTCATTCACGTAAAGCATTTGGCTCATTTTAACAAAAAATCCCCTCTTTTCCAAGAAAAGAGTGTTACTCCTGAACTAGCTCTGGCATAACAAATCGTTGCTCACAGTTAATTCACACACACAGTACTAACAGGCTCGTAAAATGATGAGTTTGAGGTGGGAGGTTTTATTGAACTGAGTCCAGATGTAGGAGGCAGAAATAAAGAAATGACAAACTTTATTGTTGTAGTCTCATCTAAAGTAATCACTCTTATCTCTGCAATTTACAAGGTGTACCTGATGGCTCTTGTATAAATAAAGTAAACAACCTTGAGACAAAAGATCAGCTTCCCTTAAACCCAGTGCTGATGTTGTGGATAGGAAAGACTGGACCATTTTCCTTTCGTTTTCTAATCAGTGAGTAGTTCAGGCATATTTGTCTCCCTCTTAGCCAAGCATAACCTTTTTTTTTTTCCCATTTAACTTAAAAAAAATCTGAAACTACCTTACAGGACTGCCTTACCTCTTTACAGCAGGTTATAAAATAATTTACTTCTACCTATCTACCCAGACACCCCCACAGAATCAACACTCCACTGCAGCACAGCCTGGTGCCTCCCTGTCGTTCTCATTCCATAGTCCCCTTGGCAGGCTGCCCTCCGTGACATCTCACTTCGTTTCAGTGACACAAGCACCTGTGTATTTGGATTTGCTTTATCATTTTAGCTTCTACATTTTCATCCATCAGCTAAAAGCCTTCTGTCTTCCATCCTTCCTCCTCCTCCTCACTGTCTGCCACATCAGAATCGTGCATTTGCAGATATTGAAAAGATATTCCTGCCAAAAGCACTTACACAACTGCTGCAGTTTAAGTTTAGCAGTTCCCTTCTCTCAAAATTTTGTGCATCTAGCAGATGGCAGCAGGCAAATTAATGAAGGAGAGCAAGGGGGGCTTCACTGTCCATGCAGAGACAAATATTATTAGAACACACCAGCAAAATACATGACAGCAGAACAAAGAGTTCTACATGTATTTCATAAAAGGAAATAGAAGTTGAGGCAAGCAAAAGGAGCACTTGCAATTCTGCCCATCAGTGAAGTGAGTTCCACAATCTACATGTTAACTGAGCACAAAACTAGATTCCTGGGGGGAAAACCAAGCATCAATACTCCTATTTCACTGCTCTCTGCTCACTCTTGGCTCCCTTTCTCCTGGAACAAGTATCTGTAGGGCCAACCAATGAGCCAGTTCCCCAGTTCTGACTCAAGTCAAAACCAGCTTCCCCAAAACACATTGCCGTACACATGCTGGCTCTTTTGATGAGATTAAGATGCATTAGTGCCTCAATACAGAGTGGACTCCTCAGTCTAACAAACATCTTTAAATTTTTTAGCCTAAATTTAAGATATGGAAGGAAAATTCAAATCCTCCTACAGTTATCATAGTATTAGACTCTCTGCACCTAGTAACTTACTATCTCAAGAAAAGAAAGCACATATTTTGTCCAAACAACAGCTAAGATGGCTTTTATTTTAAACAAGGCACTCTAAAACCTAAAAGACAAAAAATGAGTATGCTTGGAAGTGATTTGGCAGAATATATATAAAAAAATCAATATATAATTTAATGTCTGAAGCCAACCTGAAAAGATTATCAGCCATGAAAGAAAAACAGCACATGTGCAGAGACTTGGAAATTTTCTGCTTATGTTTACACTGGGCCTTGTGAATCTGGTTAGATACACCAGCTCTCTCAAACCACATTTATAAAGCAGCAGAAGAGCATTACTTCTGAACATTAGCACATCATGAATCATTTTTCATGAAGGAAAAAAGTAAGCATTTGCCATGAAACTTGTTAAGAGAAAGCAGATTTGCTACCGTGGCTCTCAACAAATACATGACCAATTTTACATTTTCTAAGTAGCTGTGACCAAAGAAAAGCAGTGCTCATGTTGTAAAGGTATGAAAGAAGCAGAGGAAGTAGGAGACAGACTCAAGACATCACGACAATATTCAAATTAAGACTTGAATTGAGTGTTTATACTTCTATACAATCAATCTAGATTGTTTCCTGCCTGTAAAATGCCACAAGCAGCATTTACATAGTAAAAACATCTAAAGTGAAGTAACAGCATAAAATTAGTCAATGCAGAGAGAGGTATGATTGTACCATACTGCTTTTCTCCCTTGAAGACACTACTATAAGTTCAGACAGTTCACTGCCCGCAGCTATTTTCATCCCTGCAATTTTTAAACCAAACATGACAGCACTTCTGAAATTTCCAATCCTTTGCATGCATTTCTTAGTCATCAAAGGCTCCCTTCCTGCTCACACTCTAATTTTTCTGAGGCAGTTAACCACCACTAGCTATGGGTGGAGCTACATTTAAACACACTAGCTCTGGAAAGTTAAGAGAAGCAGCGCTGGCAATGGTACTTACCCATTTGCCAACACTCACTTTTTCCATCTACTAGCCTGATTATTGCCATGTGCAGGTAAAGCTTGCTAGAAGTATAACAATTTGCTTCTATCATCCAAGGAAAACTTTTCAATGCTGGTCTACTTTTCTACTTTGGGGAACCAAAACTTTTCAGTTTTGGCCCACAGAAGCCTGCAAAGCAAACATTAGATTTTAACTTAAAATTAATCATTCTGTTTCACCACAGAGCACTTAGAAAATTTTAGGGAATGAGCCTAGAGATTGTCTGACTAACTGAGAAACGGCCAGAAAACTGTTCTTTAATTTTGCCTATGCTGAGCCTCAGGTGGGCCCTCGCTATGGCATGCCACAGACTCAGATTATACTGCTAAAGAAGAAACTCCTCTATGGATAAAACCACTGAAGACTCACACAAAGCAAAGCTGAAGGTGAACAAGGGGGAGTGAAGAGGGAAACAGCTGTACCTGCCAGGAGCTGTTATCAGGCATTAAGCTGGAGTTGCCTCCTCCCCTCGCACTGGCTCTGTGCCACAGTGATGTGAAAGTGGGCAGCAGTGCAGCTGCAGCTGCGCCCCTTCACACCATCTGCTGTCTAATTCAGCAGCTATGGCCTCCAGCATTTCTCCACTGAAATCCACACCTGCTGCATGGCACACACTGACAATGAATACTGGGAATGACATAAAGCAAAGAAAATAAACTGCAACTACGCAGGCCTGACAGGTAGGTACTGGCACCTCCACAAAACTGTCCTGGTTTCATGTATGGTGTGAACAGACTGAAATCTGAGCTGAACGTCTTTTCCTGCATTTGTTTTGTTTTTAATGTATTTTGTTTCAGGCAACCATAGAGATGAAAAGCAGTACTACCATGACCAAGGTAACCCAGAACTGAAATCCAAGCAAAACAGATTTGGAACATGCCAGGGGGTCACCCATTCAGAAACCTGTTTGCCATTTTAGACAATGGCAAGGACAGGAGGTGATGTCCCTTGCAGAACAGAAGCATGTCTCACTCTCCTTCAGAAGTATCTTTTCTGCTAAAGAGAAGCCCGACACAGTACTTCATCCCTGCCCATGGCAGGGGAGGCTGGAATTAGATGACCTTTAAGGCTCTTTCTAGACCAAACCATTCTATGATTCATTGTTTCTCAATTCAAACAATTCACTCACTGACAATGGAGAAGTGAAACACTGACCTACCTCACAACAGAAGAAAGTAAGTTATCTGGAGAAATGTAATCTGCTTTTTCTCTTTTAGTACCTTTCTGAGACATTTCAGGCTTGGGGCCATTGTTGAAACACCTGAGTAAACATCAAACTAACACCCTGCACAATATGTTCCATTTACAGCTCCTGACCTCTTCCAGAAGCCACAGCTTTTACAGTAAGAGGCATTTGAAGGTGTGTGTGCAGCTGATGAAAACAGCTGAAAACTGTTCTCTGCTCAATGCTAGGAAGCAAAATCACCACTGCTAGTTCATACAGCAGGCTCTTCAGCTGTCTTTCCAAGGGGGACAGGCCAAACAGGAGAGAGGAATAAACAAACCCCTGTGGATAGGGCTCTTTATGCTTTGGGTCTCTATGCACCCCGACTGCAGTACACATCCAGAGCAGCAAAACCAAAAGCAGGCAGAGCAAAATGTGGGAAAACACTGTGTATCAGCTCTGGACTCCTGAGGGAAGGGCTGGGGAGAGGATTGAGCCCACCTGTGCTGTCAGCAGGCTGCTCCATGAGCTGGAACCTGTCTGCAGGCTGCCACTGAAAGATGCTGGCACACAGTACATCACATGTGTTTTGAATTAGATTTTCACCCAACACCAAAATTTTCTAATATAAACATTTCAGCACTAAAAGGGCAGCTAAAGGAAAAGCATTACCTGAGCATGAACCAGACAAAACAAAACTGGCTCTGTGTTCATATGCATGTTATTCGGCATTCTTTTTGTTTAAGTAAAATTTGTAGCCAAAGACAAGTATGCCATTATTCAAAAAAGGTCAAAAAACCAAAACACCCCACAGTGCTTACAGCTGGGAGGTAACTTTTCAGGTTAACTCATTTAAAAGCCATGAACACAAAAAAAGACACTCTACAAAAAGATTTTTTAAAAATTTCTACATTAGAATAAAAAAAAAATTGAAAGAGGAACTCTATTAATTCATATTTACTTTGCTACTGTCTTGCTTTTGCAGGTCTAATTTGTTCACCATCATTGCCAAGTAGAAGATTTAAAATATAATCCCAAACCAGTTTCAAACCAAATTTAAAATTTAAACAGGATTTTAGAAATAATTACATAACTTTAAAAGTGACCTGAGTCAGACACAAAATATTACAACACAACTTTCTTGAGGTCTTGAAGCTTTGTTGGCTGATATTTTCACTTTCAGATTTTATTGAAAGAGTACTTTTAAACCAGTCCTTTCACTAAAAACTACCTTTTAGAAAACAAAATTTAAGTTGCTCCAGAGTTCTTGGTCTATAATCTCCCAAATCACAGAACACCGGAAACAGCACTTAGAAAAGTGTTGGTTTGTTTTAAGCATTACAACCATAAGATGTTTCAAGAGTATAAAACTAAGTCAATCTCTGAAAAAATTAAAGTGAAGGAACCAAATCTGAATTGTCCTGGATCCAATTACAGAGAACGTATTTTTAAAAGCTGCTGACTGTATTTAAATAGTTATATAAAAGGCAAGCACTATATTTCAACAATATAACAGTAGAGCTGGGAAGGATTTCCATTTTATGAGTGTATTAGGTTACACAGAAGGTTTTGTTTAGTACAGTTCCACAGTCTTTTGGAACATTCTCCACTGTGGTCGTACTTAACAGGAAAGACCTTTTGGCCTATGAACAATATAATGCATGTAAAAAGTAACAAATGCTTTGCTTTTAAGAATATCTAAGGAGGCCTTCCTTTGAAAAAAATGAAGCATTTTAAAGTCTTTTACACTCAAGAGGAGTTACAGTGTTATTTATCCTTTCCCTCTCCTCCCCATGAGCTACTTGGGTTTGGAGTAAATAGCACTCCTTAATGCATCTCTGTCTGCAACCTATTACATTACCCAGCACTTTGTATCAGGCAGATGCTGACACTGCATCAGTGCCTTCCTGCACACCCGGGAGCATTCTCAACTCTAAAATATCAGTGTGAGTTTTAGCAAACACTGCTACAATAGCGATTCTCCCTCCTGTTACCAGCAGCCAGGTAAGATCCAGGTTCCCACTGAAGGTGGCCAAGCTGGGAACCCAAAACAGAACGCACTATGGGAACAGGTTATCAAGTGTGGAAACTACTCAGAGTCTCCCAATCTCTAAACTAAGACGTAGCACTCGCCAGATGGAAGAAGTGGAAGAAGTCTCGCTCTTTACTCCAGCACCTTGTACCTGGATATCCCAAGGGAAAGGGCTGAGCTGGAAAAACAATTCCAAGCGCGGCCCCCGGGGATGCCACCCTGACAGATCTGGCACCAGCCGCAAGGGTTGCGAAACGCGGAACCACCGCGGCAAAGAGGGGCGGCAGTCGCGACACTCACGACACGTAGGCGGGGTAGCCGAAGCCGATGATGTTGCAGAGCAGGGAGGCGCCGTATCCCACCACCAGGTACACGGCCACGGCCCCGAGGATGCCTGAGGAGAGAAGAGAGAGGCGTCAGCTGCCGGGGAGGCGAGCGGGACGANAGGAAGCGGTCGAACCGCTGTCGCATCGCCGCGGCCATGGCCCTGGTGCCGCTCGCCCGCCGCAGCGCCGCTCCCCGCGGCCGAGCTCAGGCGCCGCCCCGGCCCCGCCGCCCATCCCCGTGGCACCGCGCCCGGGGGCGGTGGCGAGCGCAGGGGAACCATCTTCCGCCGCCTCTCCGAGCCCGCTCCCGGCGCGAAATGGAGTCTGGGGGCGCCGCCCCGCCTGGGCAAAGCCGGACCCCGCTGCGTTTCGGGAAGGCCCGGGCGCCGGCCGTGCCGCAGCGCAGGGAGGGATGCGCGCAGCCCGTGTGCCCCCAGCATCCCGCGCCCCCTGAGCCGCCCGCAGGAACCAGGTTTTAACCTCAGAGGAGCGGCCTGAACATGTATCCCTGCAAGGAAGATGTGCCTCGCTCAAGTGGTCAGGTAGCGAGCGCTAGGCAGGCGAGGAGGATGGCACGCACGTACCCAGCTCCATTCCCTTTAAATTGCTCCAAAGGTTAAAAAAACCCGCAAAACCAACAAAAACCTACACTATTCCATTGATTTCAAGTGCGATTAGCGAAAGTCAGAGACGGATTTTAGGCATTGACGTGATGTAGAAGAAAGGTTATGACAACACCACGGCACGGCTACTCAAAGGGTGGGTGTGGCTACTCTGAGGGCAGCAGCTCCCAGCTGTAACTGTACCCTGGAATTTATGGTGTGCGCAATGTTCTTGACAACTAAATATAATTTACAGGATGTGATGTGGTCCTGGAAACTTCCGTGGCTGGGCTGAGCCTTCCCAGCAACTCCTCTGCATCTGACTTAGCATTACAACTAGCGCTGAGGCTCTCCATGCCTTCTTGAGGTCTGTGTTGCTCCTAAGTATGCCAGAAAATACTAATCAGTCTTCTAAAGATACTTTTTGTGTATGTGTCTTATCTTCACCTAGGAAAAAGATTGAATGTAAACAGCGCATTGTGCTTAGGAACTGTCTATTTTAGGGGAAGGCATCTTGCAAAGAATTAAAATTTAACTGCTGAAATGTCTTTTCTTCTTTCCAGTAACTGTCTTATTAAAGGCAGAGGTGAGGAGAAGAGGGACAATAATATCTAGTCATAACCCTGGTTATAAGGTTCATCCTGTTATATAAACTTTTTTTTTTCTAATTATTTTTTATTTTGGTGATTAGAGGTTTCATCTTGTTTCACAGAATCATAAAATACAGTTAAAAGCATTCTCTAGGGGTTACATAGTCCAGTCTTCTGCTCATTCTGCTAATGCCAAACATAGGCCCTGGAGCTCAGGGTTTGGACTGCTGGGGTCTGAAAATATTCATGGATAGAAATTCTGCAGCCTCCTTGGACAGCCCATCACTGTGCTGAACTGCAATCACAGAGATTTTTTTCCCTCGTGTTTGAAATTTCCTTTGATGTCACATGTGACTGTTTCATTTTGTCTTTTGCCCTGATTTTCTGTACTTCTGAGGAGGGTCTAGTTCACAATAACCTCCAAACAGAGAGCTGAAGGTAGCAATCAATGTCCCATTTAGTTTTCACCTCTGAGAACAAGCACAGCAATCCCAGATCCCTTAGCTTCCTCTCCTATGCCATGTATGTCAGCAGTCTTCTTCTCCTTTCTGTGTTTGCTGTATCCATCTGATATGTCTTGGGTTTTACAGAGAATGAAGTGGACTGCTGAGGCAGGTGTTGCATAACACAAAGGGATGCTGATGCTTTTAAATTAAAGATTACTAACAGTGCCAGACATCCTTAAGAAATGTCCCTTAACAAGATTTGTGAGAGAATTAATTCTTGGGTGCAAAAAAAAGCAAAATTCTATACCTGAATTTGAAATACAGCAATATGGTAAATGTTAGCAAGTTCAGTGAGATTCCCTTTTGGTCACATACAAAGACATTGCTGTGTAGCAATTCCCTGTTCTTTATAAGAACATTGCAATATTCTGATGTGCATAAGGGTTAAAAGTAAAATAAGGTAAACCACCAAAGGCTGCAGAAAGCAGTGTGACCCTTGTTGCTGGGATGTGGCAAAACTACATGACCTGCTAAAATGCAATAAATAATTCTCAAACTTAAGATTTGTGGACTTGGATCATGTTTTGCAGGAGTGTAAGAAGCCCAATGGAAACTGTGGGGTGATGTCCCCTGACAAGGCCTGATGGGTTGAGCGAGAGGCCTCAGCCCCTGGAGGGGTGTTCCAGCAGAGAACAAAAGCTTTCAAAGTGATGAGATTAACAAAGGGTGGAGTGTTAAGAAATAGCACGGCCCCCTTTTGCAATATCTTCTATAACTGCTCAAAGGAGCCACCTCCCCTCAGGCATCTGCATCACCATCACCCCCCCAATAGATTGACTATTGTCACAAAACCACATGAGGGGAAAAAAAAGGTATAAAAAGTGTGTGGAGTTCAAACTCCAGAGGAGAGGGGGAAATGCCACGTCTCTGTGAGGGTAACGCTGCAGCTTGTCCTGCCTCCTCCTCCTGGAACAATGTAGGGGTGAGGAGACCATGTGCTTTCTATTTTTTCTAACTTTACTTTCTTAACTTTACTTTCTTCCTTTATACATTCTATCTTGCATCTTATGCTAACAGCTACTTTGAGTCTTACTTTATAAGCATTTCCTTTACTAAATGTGTTTTGCTACTTTAATACTAATAACAGTAACTTGCTGCACACTTTGCTACTTTATATTGGTTATTGCTGTGTGCAATTCTTACTTTATAAGACCAGCTCTATTCTGCAATTACAGTAACTTGCTTTACTTTCAATGTGTAGGGTTTTTTCAACATGTGTGTTGATAAAAAGCAGCTCTGTTCTTTTTGTTTTGTGTTACAGAGAGAGTGGTGTGCAAGATATTTTATTTTCCTATGTTATTGAGAGAGTGTCTAGGTAAGTGTTTTAGGTGGCTGTGTTTTCAGTTAGTAGTTCTTTGTTGCTGGTTTCTGTCTGTTGTG
>VWZD01002301.1:99460-211707 GCA_013396695.1 Sakesphorus luctuosus | reverse complement strand
GTTTGAAGATCTGATAAGGATTCCATATATCAGTTTAGGCTACCTGGCAGTGTATGATGGAGTACTGTGAGCAAGGAACTATTTTGATTTTACTTGATGAAGTTTCTTGTATTATAGTAGATATTCATAATGTATAATTAATAAGCTAAGCCTATGAAATACGATAGTTAATAGAGAAAAGGTCTCTCTCTTCTAGTGGAGTTACCTATGAAGTATATAGTAGAAAGAAGCATTCAACATGGTGTTTGCTGATCCACAGCAGGACTCTTCTGCAATCTATAAAAATGCCATCTGCTTTGAGCAGGGGAACCATGTGCAGCTCACTAAAATATAAACTTCTAACCAGAGTGTTCAAAGCTATGTTTAGCCACACAGCCCCCATTAACGGTAATCGGAAGTGTATGGTTTTCATATATCCCTTTGAAAATTATACCCCATGAACTACTTTGAAACAATATATTCTCACAAGCATTGATGCAGAAACCAGTACTTCTGAAGGAAAACTGCAGTTGCCATAATTCTGATTCACACTGCAGCTTAAAAAATGTGGACTTTTTCCCCAAAGATGCATGGGGCACATGGTTTAGAAAATGGCAGTGTTTTATGATTTTAAAAACAATGCAGATGAGATATTTATGGCTTTAATGACTCTATAAGAAGAAATTTTTCTGCATAAGCTACAGATAAACCATATTATTGGAATAGGAATGAATTCTGGAAAAAAAACCCTTTTAATTACTTAGAATGAATGTGATTTACTCTCTTTAATTGCAACTGGACAGTTGTTTTTTTTCTGCAAACAGTAGTAGAGATGGTCATGCGAATGTATGAAACATGTTTATACACATGTTCTAACAAAGATGTTTCATATTGCTATCTTGGAATTTCTGTAAGTTGTTTCTGCATTAGAAAATAAATTATACCCACCTATCTAGTAAGACACTAGCAAGAATATTTTTTTAGTTTGGGTAAATACCTCTTTCACATTAACTCTGAATGTGAAGTGGCTAAAAAAGTAGATGTCAAGCTTCATGTATTTGCTAGCATTGACTGACTAAAATGGGTTTACACAGAAAACAAAAGGGCTGTAGCTGTTCTTATATCATGCCTCATTCCTGATCACACATCAGGAAGGCAGCCATGCAACTTCACACTCCTGTGCATCAAACCCAATTCACACTACTCAGAATTGATAATGCTTGCATCTAACACATTACAGTGAGAGCTGAGTGCTGTAAGAAAATTTTGCTGGGCCCTGAGCATAGATAAATGCCACTCAGAGGAAGACATCCATACTAATTGAATAAGAAGAATAATTCAAGTGAATTGACTTAATTTCTCCAAGGATCTGTAAAATATTACTTAAGGCCAATAGTAACATCTGTAACCTACCCATTAACTTCCATGTCCCTTGTGCATCTTGCAGCTGCTTGGGTTAAATGAAGCAAAGTGCTAACTGTTCCCTGTGAAAACACCGAGGATGTAAATAAAACTGTTTTATTCAATGATTTCATTTGTTCCATTCCCCTTTCACCACCTTAGGATACAAAGGCATGAAAATAAGATGTGAAGCAAGGCCCTAAAATTAAGAGCTTTGAATTTATGAATTTAAAACACTTTAGATCAAGCCTGTTTTCAGCTGTCATTCTTACAGCAAACTATTTCAACAAAAGTAACCAATTTCTGAAAAATTCTCCTAGCTTTTCTGGTAGATTTTATTGCAATAACAATGACAAGAAAAGTGTGAGTTTTTTCCTGTATAAGGAGACAATAGGAAAACTGCATGCCCATGACAGGAATCTTCAGCATATTGTCATAATTTGCAATTCTTCTGTCAAAATTTAACTTATCTAAATGAATACAATGAAATGGCTCGGTTTTCTTTCTTTCAAATATGCAAATAGTGTGAATACACCTACATCACTAACAGCTCATTAAAGAAAAGCCTGCTGCACAGCCTTTATCCAAATGAAGTGAAATCTTTCATCTAAATACACAGAGCTTTCATGACCTTGTTCCTTGCAACCTTTTCTATTCTTTTTATTCACTCCTAATTTTAAAAGGATAGGAAGAAAATCATCTAGGTTCAGCAAAAACAACAGGGAAAATCGGAAGAAAGAAGGATATCAAAAGCCAACATCATGTCTACAAAAGTGGAAAGTGTTTCCAGTCCCCCAAAAATAGTCTGTTAACTCCCAAACATGGTTAACAATCGAGAGGCTACTTGATTGTTTCAAACTATAGAGTTGTTTGAAAGATGATAAGACATTGAGTACCTACTTGGGATCATTTTATGCCCTCTGAAGTGGGATTAGAAATGCAACTGTGGTAAAAGAGGAGGAGATCATTGCATGACAATGGTTCTGTTGCACAATTCAGTTTGTTGCAATTGAACACGTGACCAGGCAGTGAGGCCTGTTGCAAATTGGCTGGTTGTGATAGGCTGCCAATGTGATCCAGCACAAGATGCTGAAGATATAAACAACAAGCATGTAATTGAGAGATTGTTGCCAAGAAAGCATTTATCCTACTGTGCTATTAATGCTGTTGTTTAACACATTTGTACTTGAGTTTTCTTCAAAACCTAATAAAAATTTTAACTGGAAAGGAAGCATACATCTGTCTTCATGTGCAATCCTCTAATGGGAAATTGTATCTGACTTCTCTTCTGCATAAAACATTAATATCACATATTGTCTCTAGATTACAAAGTTAGTGTATTTGTTGCACTAAGTTTCGATACAGTGCAGTAGGGAGGAAAGGAGAAAATCTCACTCAGATAGTGTAAATTCAGTAGAAATTTTGTCTTGTTTAAAAATAGATTGCCTAGAATTTTTAGAAATCTGCCTTCAGTATAAACCAAATTTTCATCCCTGAAATGCCATTGACTTTTAGGGAATTGTTCTGGGTGTGCACGTAAAGAAGTGAGATAAGAGTTAGGGCCGCTAATTATCCATTGAGCTATTGTTTCAAAATAATATGCCCTTTGGGAGTTGACCTAAGACAAAAAAATAAATCTCTGCGTGAGACTTCCCCTTCCCCAAAACTTGTACTCAGGACAAGAATACAGGAGTACAGGATGAGGAGGCAAAGTGGTATTTCATACCTCTGGGCTCCTTGCATTATTTTTTTGCAGCTGAAGAAATTACAAAAGAACTCTGGAAGCCCAAACAAGTTTTCAACAGCCTCCAGGACACTCTCATTAATTCTCCTTTTTCCTATAGGTAACTTTCTTATTAACATAGCTTTAAATGTATAGTCAAGCATCAGATTGTTGCAGTAATAGGGGCAATAAAGATACTGAATTAATTCAGAGTGGATACTTACAAAGTCAGCTGGAAAATATAGGCTTCCACTGTCACCTGAAATTTCAGGTTCTTTGTATTTTGCACTGCTTTTTTTGTACTGAACTGATGTGTACAAAAGATACAAAAAAATCTGCAGAACATTTCAATCAACATTCAAAATATTAGAACCTTTTTACGGAAGAGTGACAAGGACAGAATTTCTAAACAACAAAGCAATAATCATCCATAGCATTGAAATTGGTTTCTGCAGAAGTCTTTCTGAAAACACAGCACAAAATAATGATTTATAGTTACTGGGTTTTATAAACTATTGACTCTTTCATAATGGCAATCATGCTCCAGGAGAGAGTACAACACAAAAGCAATCTGCATTCTCTCTTGTCATTGTCAGATTTTCAAACTAGACCAACTCAATTCGCTCTCCTTTTTCTTTCTGTGTGTAGCAACCAGAGAAAGGGAAAACATGTTTTCACCCAGTGCTCCATAGCCAACATTGCTGACTCACTTCAGAGAAAGAGCTGACCACATCCGGAGTTTCAGTCAGACCAGCACTACCTGTCCAGCTGGCCTTCACAACTCAGCAGTGGAGAGGACAGAGTAGTCAAAATAAGGTAACAGTCAACCAGATTAAGGAATAAAGTTTAAAACTGAAGGACAGGTATCTAAAAGTAGTCCTATAGAGTAGTGGGAGAAACACTTTGCTTCCATAGAACTACCAATATGACCTAGCTGGTAGTGGATATATTAGCAGTATGTCTCAGCATAACCATGTTTGAACTGACTTTGCTGAGAGAGAGCTGCTTCTAGCAGATTCTAGCAGGACATCAGTAACACCATGGGAGCAAGAAGTGCTTAGGCAGGAGCTCTCGGTTCAGTTGGCAACTGATAAAAAGGTGCAATGAGGTCAGTGTTTGACCTGATGGACTAAACTTTACTAATGATAATTGGAGCTTTTCCCACTTATTTCACCCAGCTTCAGTCACCAGCTCAGCATTTAGTTTTAAAAGAACTAATTATTCAGGCCAGGCTTTTATTTCCATTGACTTAAATGTGATGTTTTCAAATAGCTTATTCTCTGATGCAAACAGCGTATGCAATTTATGCTAAATAGAGTTAGGAGAAATCTAGTTTTACTGCAAATAGTGTTTTTTGAGGCAGAAATGAGCATTTTAAAAGCTGTTGCATATGTGTGCGAAGTGATTTATTTTGCCCCATGTAATGTGGACCTTGGAAGTACCATGTACATGTGTATTGGTGATGTTCAGTGTTTTTAAATTGGTGTACTTTGAACTGCTTACTCATTTTTCATGGTTAACAGAAATTATGTGATTAACTCCCACCAGTCCATACCACAATAAATAATCATCTCTAATTCCTTCAGAGATGACGAGCTATATTTTAATCATAAATGAACAAAATTTAGGGTTTTTTTTCTTTCAAAGAAGCACATGAACCCTTCTTGTAGAGAATGAGCAAGATGAAACTGAATCCCAGAGAACATATTTATACATAGCATTTATATAAAATTTTGTCCATTAAATTTGGGTTGTTTCTGGAAAACTGAAATGACACCAAAGGTTCTTTGGCAAAGGATCTGAAGTGGGGAATAAGAGAGCTGAGGACTTTGCAGTCAATACACCATAAGCATTTTTTATCTGCACCGCATTGTCCACTGAAGGAGGGCATTGGTTTCATTTGATTAAAAGCAGATGCTTAAGGCAGATGTTTGAAGCTCAAAAGAGTAGCACTCTTGCTCATGAAATGTTTCACTATGAGGCACTCAGGGCCATGAAAACAGGTACAGTGTCTTCAGGTTCAAATTTCAGATATTCTAGGCAGTAGGAGGAAAAAATAGATCATTTATCTGCTACAGGATTTCCCTATAGGCAGAAGCACTTTCCTGGATTTTGAGAGTGTCTGTGCAGTACACTTTCATTGTATTTGCCCTCTGTTAAGTAGCTGTTCAGAAAGCAGCAGAAGTCTGCTCTGCATTAATACTCTACCCAGTTGTCCCCAGATCCCTGTGGTCTCCATAGGAGGGGTTGGAATGGATGGCAGACACCTGCTGAAGGGCTTGAGCAAGGGATGAGATGGCATCTGTAGCTGGAGGAGGGCATTTATGTTAGCTGTATTTTTGGTATCTAATGGTGTACACTGTTTGGGTTTTTTAAAGTAACTATTCATTTATAAATAAAAATCTCTATTTTACAATGGAGTGTAACAAGAGAATTAAACCATTAAAAGAAGAGGGGCAAAACTTCAGTACTGTGTTGATAAGGGCACTCACAACCCTGATTGTCCCTGCCCATCCCTTTGGAATCTCCTCCCACCTGCCCACAGCTCATAACCCCATTTCAATCCTGCAGGGCTCCCACCATTCTATCCATGGCTCAGAACCCCATTTCAATCCCCTGGGCCATCAACTCCAGCCTCATTGGTGCTGCACCAGGGCCAGTCTCCAGCTGCCTACAGCCCTGCCTTGCCCAGCCATGGACTCTGGCTCACATCCCACCTTGGCCTGTCCTATTTCCCCCCTACCTGCCCTTTCCCTGGCTGGGTGGGTGGAAGCAGACCCTGGTGGCCGAGCCCTGCCCTGCCAACCCTGTCACCCCCTGATCCCTCCTCATGGCCTGAGAGAGATACTGGTGCAGGCAGCACCCTGACTGTCAGTGTAGGAGCACTGATGACATCTCTGTCAGTAAACTAAGTGACTGGGAGGACACTGAGCAGTCTGGCCACTTCCATACTGTTTAACTCCTTCAGATCTCTGAAGCAGGATAGGCACACACAAAATACCCCTTGGAGAATGATCCCTGGCCCTCTCTGCCTTCCAGACCTCCTTTGTTAGGGTTAGCCATGGTCTTGCAGCTGTTCCAGCACCAACAGAGCCAAAGACGGGCTCTTTCATCTGGTCTGCTTTTTAAAAAGCCTGACATTTTAGAGCTGTCATATTTCAGATCCTGTGGGCTTGAAAAGTAAATGACAGTTGCATGCCTGGATAGATTTCCTATTGGAAGAGCATTATGTTTGCCATAAACATGAACATTTGAAATGCTCTTAAGTCTTTGTAAGCAAAGTTGTCTGGCATTGCTTGACAATGCATGTGTTTTCTATTTGCAAATAAATTTCTGAGTGTCCCACAGGGGTTATGAAGGATTCAAAGGAATAAATATTTCTTTTTCTACAATATTATACCACATTTTAGGACAAAAAAATAATATTATGTAGTGATTTTAGTTCTTTCTATAAATATAAATATATTGCACCTTATAAAACCTTTTATCCTTTTTGGGAGCAGCATAATCTGTTATGTGTTATATTGAAAACACATGAAAAGGGTCCTCAGTGGACAAACTGAATAAGAAATGTATTTTGTTACCCATTGCAGTTTAACTAAAGAAGAGGAGAAAACCTGTAGGCAAGAGGAAGAAGGTGGAGATCTGTACGTTTAGTATTTATCCAGTAACAGGGCAGAAGCTCAGAAACTTGCTGTAGTTTTATAGTGATGTACTGGGTTGGACAGGCAGGATTAAATTTAAAAGGGATTCCTGACATTTCATCTTCATAGATTTTCTCACTTGCTATGAATTTTTAAACTTCTACAATGATTCTTCACAATTCAGATCTATCTCACTGGATAGTAATTTAGAGAAAATGTACATAAGGTGGACCAAGGACTACAAATTTAGGACCACTGTCGACAGGATGCCTCTGAATGAGACATAGACAGTTCCTCAAAAGGTTAGAGAGAAAACTGAGGGAAAATGGAAATCGGTAAGTCAATGGACAGCAGGACAGAAAAAAGGAAGCTCCATGAGATTGTGAATAGGTAGTGGTCCCAAAATCTGCCTTGGATAGGGGTCACTAGAAGGACTCTTCAAGAAATGTGTTGGGGGGCAGTTCTGAAAGAGAAACAGGTCAGTCAAGTCCAAATAGAACCAGAGGGAAGTATACTTATATCAGGGATTGAAAGAGAGCATTAGACGATACAGGAAAACGAAGTGAAAAGGCCTATATGAATCAAGTTGTATAAGTGACAAAAAAAGTGATACAAATATTTCAAAAGAAATAATTTAGGAATTCACATGTACAAAATTTGCACTATCCTATTTCCATCCTGTTCTATGGTTGTGTTTCTTATTACAATTTAAAATTTCTACTCCAAGGAAGACCCTTATCACTTACTTCCAAAACACAGAATTTGCCAGAGTGAACTAATCCATTCTGCTTCTCAAGCAATTTTCCAATTTTTTCGTATTTGATCTGTTGTCTTTGGCATAGGTTCTAGACCTGAAGTTCTCATAAAACTGGTCTCTGTAGATAGTAGACAAAAAGCAACAGGCATAAAAACTTATGGGCAATGAACCTGAGCTAGTTTCTCCCTTTCTTTTGTTGAACTTCTCACACAATGTACATGTGTACTCAAAGGTTTTCTACTATGATATGTTCATAAGACATTCAACACAGAATTTCACCATACAAGTATCTGACTTAGGGACACATGGTACATGAGAACCTAAATGCAATTCAAATCAGGTATGATGAAAATAGGAAGAAAAGTTGGAAGAAATTGATGACAGACATGGCAGAAGTAGCCTCAGCCTGTCTAGTGACAAAGTCTTTCATAGCTAAGATTGTTCATAACTTGGAGTAGTACGCAGGTGCTGCCTAATGACAATTCATACACGCAGCTCAACCAGATGTTAGCAGTGATGTTGACTGGTAAGCTGAATTTTCTTCTTAGGTACAGAGATTACTACTGGTCTTTGAAGCATTGTTACCTCAAGATTAAGTTATTGCAGTATATTAGTTATGAGGCTACCCTGTGAAAATCTTTGGGGCTGGTATTTGCATGGAAAGGAATAACTTTCTCACAAGGCTGTTGTCTTGGTAGCAGATATTTTTCAAATTATATCTAGACATGTTTTTCAGCCAACTAATGTGTTTCCTGATAGATACTTTTGACAGATATCACTCTTCTAAATAACTTTTGTGATGGTAATTAATAATGATACATGAATACTCTTGAAATGAGACATTTTGACAGTAACTTCTCAATGAAAGGAAACGTCTTTCAACCTAATTACCCACAGAAATCTAGTAGTTTTTAATTAAAAAAGAAATTGAATAGGGATGAAGAACCATAGGGGTTTGTTGTTTTTTGGGTTGTTTGTTTTTTTTTTAAATGTAAGCAAACAGGGAAGGCAGCCAAATGCTTACAGATGGAAGGAATAACCTTTTGAAGACATTCTATCAGGTGCTTAAGCTGAATATGTATTGCATATCAAAAAGGAATTTTAAAGGAACAACAAAAAAGAAAATGAATTGTCAAACAACAGAGTGACTGTGACAAAATTATTCTTCAAAAAGCCAATGTATTAAAACTAAAAGGAAAATAGAAAATATAAACTGATTAATTAAATGTAAAACAATTATAATACAGACTAAATAATATTTTTATAATTAATAAAATTAGAAGGAAATAGCAGGAACTAGAAGCCTGATATAGTCTTCAGGATTCATAGATGGTCAAGATGTGAAAGATCTACTCAAAAAAAAGACTCTAAGAGAACTGCTAGATTAACTATGAAGAATATAAGGAAGCTTCCATCTTGAAACTGTTATTTCTGGGGGATGTAAAGGAGTCATCTTGAGAGGAAACAGCAGCAGCAGCAGCTTAAAAAAATGTTCACTAAATGAAGGGTGATGAGTCACAAGGCCAAGATGACAGTCATCAAAGATCATTGAAAGGACTGAAATATTACATTGCCAAACTATTAAATGTTGTATATAGTCTATCAATTCAATCACCACCTATACAAAACATAAAATAGTTTCTTCTTTAACAGGGACTTGTATAGATTATAGCCTAGTATCCCCTGTTTCTGTACTTGTAAAATCAGAAAAATCTGTCATAAAGCTCAACATAGTAGGCATGTAGCTAAAGTAACTCACCAAGAAGGAGTCAACAAGTTACTTGGAATTTATTGCTCCCAAAGATTCAAAAGCTGCTTGTGATCTTTGAAGTAGCAAGGGGGCATATACATGAGATCAAGTTAGAACAGTGGACTTAGGTTTCCAGAAGGTTCTTGGATGATTGCTCACTAAAAAACCATTAGACAGATTAGACTAACACAGGCTAAACAAAAGTAAGTCCTCTTGTGAATGCAAAAGTCAAGCAGAGATTAAAGAGATAGAATTTATTTTAAAGATGGAAAGCAAAGAACAGGGAGCAAGCAGACAGAATTTCCCAGGTTAAAACTGGCAACTAAAAAGGCAGTTAAAATTCAATAAATGTAAGCAATGTAAGGAGAGGAATCTGAGAGCAATCTTTGAATTAGGAGTTGCTTAGAGAAGCTGAGGAGGTAACCATTATTCATTGCTTCATACAGTGGAAGAACGTAGAGAGATAAAAAGAGAAATTCGTGCATAACTACAGGTTTCTGAAAATGTCAGAAAGCATAAACAAGTTCAAAAATTACTAAAAATTATATAGCTCCTTTCTGCCCATAAATGTTTCATTTAAAAAAACCCCAAAACATAAAATAAGCTGTCATGAACTTAGGGAGTCCCAGCGCCAAAGATTTCCTGAAGATGGGAGACACAGTGGAAGAAGTACTATGCAATATTTCTTCTACCCCTTGTACACTTCCTGACGGTATTTAGCACTGACCTTTGTCAGAGACACAGTAGTGGGAACCTGGCACCCAAGCCCCAAATGAAATACGGTCTTATGCAGCCTAATGAGACATCATTCTCCTCTTCATTGGCTGATAGTTAATTTACATGGATTGTAATTTCCCCACTAGGTAAATGACAGAAGGATTAAGAGAAAGGCTTCTTTCCAATTTCAGAAATATTAATTTTAAAGCCAGAAACTGTTTTTTGGTCTTTTCTAGGCTTTGCACAGTAAATCATGCTCAAATATATCTTTTCATTTCTCTATACTTACCTCACATCTCCTTCAAATAAAAATAATTTAAAATTCTCCAAGATAACCATTTTCTCAGCTAACATGGTTAGGAGAGGGTTTTTTGACGTCTCTGCGTCAACAATCAAAGCTATATAAAGTCACAGAATTGACTGAAGGGATCTAAGATGTGAGTAGATGGTGTAAATTAAATGAGCTAGCAAATATGAAGTGGGCTCAATGAAAGGATCTCACAGAATATCATATTTTATGGGAATGGCTTTTCACTTTTGGAGGTAAATGTAAGTAAAGTAAAAGCAAGTAGAGTTGAGAACTCTGGTCCTGACCTCGTCCTGCCGTTGTTGAACATTGGGAAATAGTGATGGCTAAGTGAAAATCACAGCTGCCACTCCACAGTCTGAGCTTTTCTGATGTGACACCAAAAGGCAAACCCTGTTAGAAAAGTCTATAAGAATGGCACTAAGTGATCTTTGTACCCTCTAATCCTAAGATATTAGAGTAAAAAAAATACAAAACCAACAGTTTGTGATCTAAAATGGTGCAGCCAGAAAATGGGCCAGCACAGCAGCTCCCTAATCTGAAAATGCCTTAAGTACTTAAGTTACCAAGACTATTCTCATACCATGAGTATGACTGTAAAATAAAATGTCAAGAAAGTCTGATAAGAAAGTCTGAAAAGACTGCAAGTGTGGAAACTACTTTTGATAAATACAGATACTCAGGGAATTGTGAGAACAAGCCTCAGGATTTCCTCAAATGTCAGCAGTGAAATACTGTCATTTATTAAGGGCTGTGCACATATCAGGTAATTCCAGGTACACTTTTTAAAGCAGAACTTCTCTGGAAGTAAAAGGCAAGATTACAAAATAGGATCTGCATACTTTGTGTTTCATAACTACAAGGAGTCACACAGAAAATATTTTCACCTGGCATGATGAAATTTCTTTATTTTATAATTTCTAGAAGATGAGCTTGCAAATTGCAGGTTAAAGCTGTGAGCAAGTGGACCATGCCTCATTTCAGCATTTTTAATTTCCTGTGGGGTAGGTTCATTATCAAGACCTCGTGAATAAGTTTGTTATTTAATACTCCATCTCGCTCCCTCCATGAGGCTTTGTGAAGCCATAGACCTGAGATCATACTGTCTGTGGGATTTGCCTAGTTCGCAGAGGGAGCAAGCACCACCCTCATGACAGCAACTCTGGCTTCTCTAATGCATTTGTTAGTTATGTTTCCTCTTGATCATTGAGTGGGAAGAATCTGCATGCTTGTATGTTTTATTACTTGGTCTGGCCTATCAGCACATTCTTGATGAATTAAGCCTTTGGCTATAACAGAGAGAAAGGGCCAAAGAAAGCATGAGTTATGAAAAACAAACAAATTCATTTCTTTGCAGCTTCATGTAGACTGTAAGTTTGGAAGCAGTGGACATTGCCCTACATTCTTCTCTAGATTACCACAGCTCTATTCACATCCACATATGAGATTGGTGCCATGGGCCTCTGGGTCTTGTGAATGTTTGCTTGGAGTCTGAGCCTGTTTTTCTTCACCGGTACTGTGATTTGACACACAGTTCGAGATGACAGCTTCCAAAGATGATATAGACAGGAAAAATGAATAAAACTTCATGGAATTTTTGTTTGCTGAGCAAAAAAATGGCATACTTTGTTTTCTTAATAGCAACTTTTACCAGTTAATAACAACAACTAATACATTTTGTTTACTGTAATTCAAACTGATTTCAGACTTGTTCTTGATAGGCTTTTTTATTTCACCTGGCCTTTGTTTGAGTTTTCATAATTATTTTGTCCAGTCCCATTCCCATAACTGGGATCAGCTATTTGGAGGAAAGAAGGTCATAAATTGCGTAGAGGAGATCATTCAACCTGAGTGGTAAGTTATGCAGTCTAGGATAGATGACTTTTACATTACTTTAGGCAGTACAAATTTCTCTCTCTTTGTGCATAAAAAAAAGGAGTTTAATGAGGACTTGATATAGGATAAGTTTGATATTTATGATCTTATTATTACAATGTAAGCCTACATCTTTTCATCAAGGGGACATAAAAACACAGAAAGTGACAGAGCAGATAACTCAGTGATCCTTGGCTCTCACTCTTCTGATGAGAACATTTGTTTTGGAAACCTAGTATGTAGTAAAGGNATATGTATAGCAGAGGACTACAAACAGAAATCTTGCTTACCCAGTCAGTCAATATGGCAGGGGTGCCAAACTGACCTACCACTTTCAAGAATGATTTAGAATAATAATTTCTGACAAAAAAACCAAACCAAACCAAACCAACAACAACAACAAAAAAAAAACAAAAAACCCCACCAAAATAAAAAATGGAAAACTCCATGCTGCTTTCCTGGATGAGACTGATTAGATACTTATGTCCAAAGGATGTAACAAAGACCTGCTAGCAGTTCACAGCACTCTGGCAAATGGACAAATTCAGGTGCTTGAACACATGCATCTAGTGACGTTTTTTTCCTGTTATTTAATACAAATGTGTCACATGATTTTTACAGGTGGCCTGTATCTTTTTGGAACAGCTTTTGGAGATTAAGCAGGACATCCTCAGGTAATAAAAGGTCATTTGTCCCCTACATGTAGGTAGCTGTACATATCTAATTCTGTTAGAGGCACATTTTTGGGTTAGATGAATTAGTATCTCTGTTCTTATACTTAATGTCATCTGGAACAGAATGCAACGACACCATACCTCATTTCAGTGTAAATCTGTTGCTATAAACTGACCATATGTCTGGAACTGCAAAGGCTTCAGTACCCTCTCTGACAGAACACCTAGCTACTTGTTTAGCCAAAAAACCCCAGAAAGTCACAAACCTGCAACTCTCAGGCTTACAGCCCGATAACTAAGACATACTTTAGGGATCTGCTTAAATGCAATGCAGAATTATTATCAATATCCTTTATTTCCCATTTTCAAGTCCACTATCCATCTGCAAAAATCAGTATTTTTAGAATTATAAGAGACACATCCTTCCCACATTTCAATTTTCTATATGAGTCTTCAGAAATTATAGCTTACTTATGAGAAAACATTCCAAGAGAAGATTATAGTCAATGGAAATTTTAATGCTGCAAGCATTAAACATTTGTGTTTTCAATGAAAAAACAGCGAGACTCAGCAGTTATGCCTTGATCTTGAGTTTTGAGGTCAACTCTTGTCATGAATAAACTTTTAGTGGTCCTTAGATCAAATCTAGGTCAGTTTAACATTCCTGTCCAATTGAACATCACCAAAACAAAAATTTTAGAGGGAAGGGTGTAAATCCACAAAGAATCAAACCAAGGTAAATGTTTGCAATAACCTTTGCAGGAGTGAAGCTGCCCACCACTGGGAACAGTTCTGCATGTTCTGCTATCATCACAGCAGGTCATCAGAAAAATAAATGTCTCCTAATACTAGAGCCCTGATTTTCTTATTGTATAGAGTTGTAGATTTACGTGGTCTTAAAGGTTCAGATAATTTTGCTTGGAAGCAGGCTAAATTAATAATTTTGAACACAAGCAAAGTCTTTGATTGTTCTAATTGAATTAATCTTTGAGAATACTCCTTGAACTGAGCATCTGACAGTTTTTACATTGTAAATATATCATTCCTGTAGTCAAATGAACATATACTTGAGTCCCCACTGAAGAATAAACAAGGAGGAGTTTTGGAAGGTGTGAAAACTGAGTAGCTAATAGACTCCACTGGGCAAAGGGACAGGTCTTCCTGAGAGGGCTGTTTATCATTTGGCTGAGGATTAAACAGATGCCCCAGGAAGTGTTTTTGCAATTAAGTTCATGTTACTCCATCATATTTATATTTCAGAATAATGGCTGTGTGCATTTGAATTCATGGAAATTAATGTGTTCCAACCTTACAGTCTTGAGAATTAAGTCACTTTCATCAGGTATATAATAAAACAAAACAATGTTCCTTTTCCATCTTTATTTAAATAACTTTGTAAGGAAAATATTGATATCGAGTAACCTATCTATGAATGTTTAACAGTTAAAGGAAACCTAGATTAAGAGTCCTTCTATAACACTACTAATGTGATTGAAAGTGTAAAAGCAAATTTTTAATTTTAAAGCCATGGAGCCAACTTACATTTGTAGTGATTTATATTACTTAATTGTATCCATATCTATACAAAGGAGGAACAATCTATAACACATGTAGATACAAGACCCATGATTTCACTTTTATGTGTTTAAATACATGGTCACAGAGTTGCATGTAATTTTTCCATCTGCCAAAGTCCAAAATACAGAACAAAGGAAACTATGGTGTTTGACCACATCTATCAATAATAGTACTGTATGTCATAAGAAATCCAAACACTTCATTATTTAAAATTTGAAGATTTGCAGTGGCTGGAATGGCATTCATTCTTACTGAGAGCTAAGTCCCTACAATTTCAAAAAACAAGCAATTGCTAAGTAATTTGAGTACCTCACAAAACATTTAAAACATATATTGGCACCATATTTTCATTCTGAAATAACTAAAAGCAGTAAAATTGATGTTTACCAAAATTTATGCCATTGAAATGTATCTCTTTACATATGCAGAATTATGTCAAATATCAATCTCAGGTGTAACTTTTGGGGGCAGAAATAGCTCAAGTGCAAAAAGAATGAGAGTCTCAACCACAGTCCCAACTTAATACTAAAATAAGCAAAGCAAATATGCAGTTGAATAAGCTTGAGGATCATAGGTGTAGTATGAAATACAACAGATTTACATTTATCAATTATTCCACAAACTTTGAAGGAGAAATTATTTCCCATGTAATTGATTATACACTTCTAAAATTTTATCTTTGGTCCTAAGTCTCATCCTTTTAAATAACTTTTCACGTATCTTTGACCCTGATATCTTGGTAGGATCCTGAATACACTAGGTAGCAGGAAATATGCAGTTAATGGAAGAAAAAATCTGTGTTCCACTCTGCAATGGATTACAATTCATCAAGGATTCTTGCATGATGATAAAGACTTGTTCATGAACACAACATTGTTGGATGACAGCCTGCGTTCTTAGTTCTTGACATTAAGATTTCACAATGATTTTGAGATGTGTGCAGGGTTATTAGCACAGTTTGTGGGTTTTATTAGTAGGGGTTTTTTTCTAATGATTATTCATTGGCTCTGCAAAACTTAAAGAAAACACTTCTAGATTTTTATTTACAATATGATTAAATTTTGAATATTATTTCTATTTCTGAAAAGTTAACATTGCCAATATCAAGCTGGTAATGATATTTATTATGTTACATACAAAAATATTATTATCTATTCTTATCTTTGAATGGTTAGAGGTCTCTCCTCCCTATTTGTCCTTGTTATGTTCTTGGCAAAAAACCCAAAAACATTCCCCAAACCCTAGACCTTAAAGGAATTTTTAAACTCTCATAACACTTGCCAGTTGAATTATTCTAACATAAACTTAGAAGTACATTTTTATTTTTAAAAGTATAAATTGAGACCTTCTGTTTACCTTAAACACTGCTGGCAAATTCTTCACTTTCTACCTTGTTTAACCCCAACAGGCACTGTGATATATATCTGCCCATTAAAGGAATTTTTATTGAAATCAGATTACACCAGTACAACTCCTTAACCAAAGGGAAAGAAAAACTACGCAGAACAATACATCATCTTTAACTGGCAAAAAACTTCACCTGCATTCTGTTTAAAAATTGTTGGTTAAGATTTTCACACTGGGAAGCTCCAAAGTAATGAGATCAAAGTCATGAATCTGAGAAAACAGAATCCAACATAAGAGCCTGAGAAAGACTAATTAAAACTTCCATGCTCTCTCAGAGTAAGCAGGGACATGACCTAAGTGTTACTAAACCCTGTAGGATTTTTTTTTTTCTGTGACATGAATGCTGGGTAAATCACATGCCTAAGTCCAAACTATATAGGCCTTATATAATTTTTCAGGCATCTGTTCTGAACTGTGTGTCCAAATAATTATGATAAGCTATCAGATATCTGGAATGGATTTTTCCACCCTTACATTTGCAAAAGCCTAACAGTGATTAGAATTATTGTGTATGTTTCTGGTGCTTCATGGTTACTTTACACTCAAATAAAGATGGTACTTTACAATCCTTTTTAATGATTGTTTTCAGGAGTCTAAAATTAGACACCCATGAATTTTCACAGCAGGAACACACAAACAAAATCACAAACAATTCTAACAATATAAAAATGTCTCCCCACCCAAAACCCAAAGCCCACTTTAGGGCTCAGAACCTGTTCTGAAATACAAACCCCACGATTTGTATTGGCTTTTCATGACACTGTGTGTATATCTTCAAGGGCAGAAGCTGTATTGTTGTTTTAACAGAGAAAACAGGCAAAGATGATCTGGAACAACATTAATTAGTCCCAAGGTAGACATAATAAATATTTTTAATCCATGACTGATGCACTAAAAGTACCTACTTATGTTTAGAGACTCAGTTTTCATGTGGCAATCCAGGTGGACTTGTAGAGCCTACTAAATCATCCAATGTCTCCAGGCTTTTGTATGTTAGCTGAATGCATCATGTAAGTTTGTACATCTGTATGTGGGGGGTGGGAGGATTAGAATTTATCCTGATGGTTGTATCAGCAAAGAATTATGTTTTGAACTTCTCAGAAGTGTTTCTTTATAACTGGTTTCTCACCACAAGGTGCTTGGGGGATGTGAGAAAAGTGTATTTGAAGAAAAAAGCTCTTTTTTTCCCACTTTATCTGCAAAAGGTCGATTGTGGTACAGTTTATTTTTGGGGCGGTTTAAGAGAGTATTGTTTCACTGAAAAGTCTTTTTTCTAAGTGAGTATGAAAAAAATGTAAGCTCTGCTGCTCAGAAGAGCAGCATTTGCAGGAGGCAGAAAAATTGCTTTTGCCAGTTGTGCACTTGGAGGTTTGCCGGAGGAGCCTAAGAACACAGAGAAGATAAAGTGAAGTGGACAAAACACACTGCACTTTTTTTCCAACCAATTCTTTGTAGTGCTGTTTGGGCAATTGTGTAAGGGCATAAAGTCTAAAGGGCTGAAAGATTTATATAAGGCTTCCTGAAGTATCAGAAAACTGACACATCTACTTAATGTGGACTGAGTCTCTTAGGATAATTCGGAGTTGAAATAGTGAGATTTGTGTGTGTGCTGAGAAGTGAGAAATTGTTCCTTGCTGTTTGTAACTTGTGTGAGTGTATATTTGTACTTTCTTCTAGTTGTCTCTTTCTGTAAAAATACATGTAATTTTAGTATAAACGTGGCTTGAAGTTTTATTTTTTTCCTTCTCCTCTCTTTTCCTCCCTTTCCTAAGTGTTGGTGGGGGGAGGCTCTGACCCTGTACTTGGAGGGTTGGCAGTTTGCCAGCTCAAACCAAGACAGACAGTAATGTGAACTCTGCTCTCTTTCATTTCTTGCTCTCATGTTATTAGATTCTTGAATTATATTTTCATTAAAAGTATGCATATAACATGAAGAATTCAGCCTAAAACAAATACAGCATTGGAAAAAACTAAAATCAACAGTTTACAGAAATATCCCATGGAAAGTACTGCAAAGAAAAACCTGCAGTCAAGGAGATGAGACAGGAGATTTTGTTGGAGGTCTTCCTTGAAGAATTCCGAGTGTTGAGAATGTGGGCCCTAAATCATATGATCCCTCTCATGCCATAATCTGGTAGTGAAAACAATCTCAGGACCACATGATAGGATTTAGCAAGGAGAAAATCTCAAATCCATTGAAAATATTTGAGTAAGTTCCTAGAAACAGGTTGGTATCATTAGGAGGGTTTGATCTTCTAAGGCAGTTTAGGTGCAAGAGACTAAGACTCCCGTCACAGTTGGAATCTGCAAATGATTAAGTATCCAAGACCTGTGAATAAAAGAATGGACACTTCCTTTTTTTCATTTTATTTTTTATTCAGTAACTTTGTTTTAGAAAAAAAACATCATTAGAAATATCCTATTAAAAAAATCAGTTAAAAATGGAGAAGGTATTGTCCTCTGCTGCTTGTAGAGTAAAAGGGAGGTTGATGAATGAAGCCTGAAGAATTAGGGAACAGTACTAAAAAATGAAATGGAAGGTCCTGGAGCCAGAGAGGAATTGTTACGGCCAGGAAAGTGGGACTGAAAAGAACACATGAGAAATAGCTGGACTTTTATCAACTGAGTTGAAGATGGCCAGAATTTTTTTTACAAAATATCATGTCAATATATATTTAATTTTCTGTAGAATATAAAACATAGAAGATCTAATACACAGATATTAAGATGTTCACTAAGATATAACAAGCAGCAGTTGAGGTTCTTGTTGCTGAGGATTTGGTGCAGGAATTTGACTCTCGATCACACACATACTGAATGTTCCTGGGTGGCTGTGATGAGTGGACACTCTCATCAATCGCTTACTATAACTGTTCTGCTTTTCAGACTGGAACAGGGGCTTGAGACTTGGTCTTTCACACCCTAATGAGGAGTAGCATCTGTTCCTGAGGCTTTTGCACCTTGATTAAGTAAACATCTGCTGGATGAGTGAGTGACTGCCCAAGCAACTCTGTGACTTGTTAATAACATTTTTCATTCTGTCCAGTATTGAATGACTGGGAGAAAAGACAGACACATTAAATCTTGGAATTGTCCTGAGACAGAATGTGAAAATTTGCTTAATTCCTGAGATTATTCATATGACAGGTAAACCAGTTTTCACTTGAGTCCATTCAATTCAATGGTCTGATCTGTGCATTCATATAACTGAACTGCATTAGTAGATGAGTCAATTAAAAACAAGATATAAAAAAAAATGCTCTATAAAGAAATTCTTATTTCATTTGTCAGATTCTTAAGCAAATCAGACATCCATGTACCTAATAACTAGCATGTGCACGCAAAATTCCAGCGTGCGCTACAATGAAAATCTATTCTTAAATCTGTTTTTAAGAACCATAACAGACAGTTGAAAAAAGTCTCTCAAGCATTTCTTAAAATTCACTTGCAATAACCAAGTCTGTGAAATGAAGCTGGCAGTCTCACAAATTTGGACTTTTCTGTATGAAATCACTTCCTTTGTCAGCTTAGACAAGCAGTGAAAGGCAAACCATGACATCATATAACAGTAACTTGCATAACCTGATACCTATAGGCATTTTTGACCTTGAACACAAAGTTAATTGTCTGGACAACATATTTTATTGTCTTCTCCTGTATCCAATCCTTTCTTCCAGACTAAAGATAATTTTCTATGCCAAAAAAGATAATTTTCCTTCATTTATTCTGTAGGAAAGGACCAAGGATGAGGGTCAAGATATAGACATCATTGCAACCAAGTTTTAACCCTGACAGGGAAGTCTTCTATTATCATTAGTTGCATACATGGGGGACAGTGGCCTAGTAGAATGTTTTATCTTCCCCCAGAAGCATGTGAACCCAGCTCTTATATGAATTTGTCACATTTAAGCATATGATAATGCAGAAATTCACTTGATACTGGAAATGAAGCTATGAAAAGGTAACTCCAAAAGTAGTTCTTCATTTCTGATTGCACGAAAGAGGTACACCCTTCTTCCGTACACTTTTATCTCTTCCACTCTCTTTAAACTTTTTGGCAAGAGGCAGCAAAATGTCATATTAATAGCACAGACATAAGTGACAGCATCATTTAATGGGCAGTATGAATCAGAGCAGATAAATTATTTATTTGAGAAGGATTATTGCTGGACATTTCCATATGTCTTTGGTCCCTTAGAAGAGTGTTGGGATAGTACTTGTGCTCCAATAACTTATTGTTATAAGCTTCGGCTGGCGACACACAGATTCACCTTCCTTGTTTCTATTTGGGTTTACTGAATACAGGAAAAGATGACATTTTCTCACTGGGAGCATTCTGTTCTGTTGTTACCACGCATCTCAACTTTGCATTATGTAACTGACTGCTAAGGAAAGCTCAACAGATGTCACTGATATGCCACAAGATGTTCCTATACAAAATGCTACTGTCAGATTGATTTCTGTTTCAGGTAGGTCTCTCAGATCCTAGCAAGCCAGAGTCTCAGTGGATGAAAGTCAGGACAGAATTAGTCACCTTTAGTTTAGCTGAAGTATTGTTCAGAATATACTAGAAATATTCCTGACTTGTGTCCCTTGATAGAGAAGTAAGGCCCTATAGATATCAAGAGACAGGCTTTTGTTTTCTTCTTCAAATCATTACACCTTTTAACATTGCATGGCTTATGAAACAACAGTTACAGTAGCTGAGAGAGCTTTGCTCATGAGCTCAAATGTTGCAAACTTTTGTCATCTTCACATCTGTTCTTTTGATAACCTTCTTAACCACCAGATAACATCTGCTAAATAAAGTATCTGTCAATGAGATTTGAAGGGAAATTCTTGATAATGTACCAACTTTTCCTGGAAAGAGGATATTATTGCCTGAATTGCACACAGTTCTTGGATGATGAAGGTTTTTCGTTCCTGCCTTTAAAAGTAAATATTCGAAAGGTTCTGGTCATATTTCCATTTCTCTTTCTGCCCAGTAGGAGTGTAAGAAAGCAGTATTTCTATGTGGGGTGCTTGTCTTAAGCCAAGAGTTCAAGTTGACTCAAGTAGAGATTGTGTAACACGTGCCAGAGGGGTGCTGCAGGTTAAACAAATCATCTGGTTAGATACAGGGTCAGCTTCACATAGACGTGCTTGCCTCAGTCGTCTGCCTTATACACTTGTTCTAAGGGAGACTAGAATGTAAGTTATCTTTCAAAGCAAAGTGCCCCAAAATAACAGTTTTGTTAGGAGTGGCTGAGAGTTCTGCAAAAGATGAAGTGCCAGGCCTGGGTTGTCCCAGCAGAGGTTCATCCTGGTGCTCTCACTATGGCTTCACAGTATGGGTCTAGCCCCAGCCTCCCTGCAGTTCAACCCCTCTTCCCCACCTCTAGTGCTAACTTGTTATATGAGAGCTTTTTGTTTTACTGTAACTTCCAACATCAACATGCAGAATCTTGCTTTTATTAAAAAAGTGCTTTTATTTCTATTTTTCTGTTCAAAACAAGCTTTTTGGCTTGAAGAGAAAAATCTGTTTCATCAAAGGGCAGCAGAATGTAATACAATCCATTCTCATAACAATGAGGGGAGGCAGAAGGTGGTGTTTAGATATGCGTGTAACTTATTTGCTTTGTGTGCCACACATTCCTGTGGTTGATGGAGTGCCAGCAATAGAAATAACACTACCTATGAAATGAGGGGCTGCCTTTCATCTCAAGATCAGAAAAGTAGGGTTCATGCACTTTAAGCAGTTTTCAAAAGGCTTTTTACTTTGTGCACAAAGTGCAACTCTACCAGTTCTGCCATGACGATAAAAAAGTACTGACTGATATGGGAAAGGACTGGGGCTTAGGAAGCATTTTACAAGATTACATGTAGAACTGTTTAGATGGTTTCGAGAACCTTTTTTCTACCAAAAATGTCTGTTTGTCAAAAGTCCATTCATTCTGGGAAGCCATATCTGTCTTAAAAACCCTTTTTCATAAGAAAAACTGAAAAACAGTTTTTATAATGTACAAAACCTGCTGTAGGGCTTACTGGAATAGTATTTTATAATACTTCATTTACAATGAAACATACAGAAATCTGAGTCAATGCTATTTACATGCAGGAAGCTTCCTATTTATTTAAATTTATTTAAGCCATTTCCAGGTCCTCTCCAAAATGCTAGCTCAGACTCCTTCTAGATTCTCATAAGTCAGGTCTAGGGTATCAATGACTAGCATTAATTTAACGATCACAAAGTAATGATCCCTTCAGGTATGTGTGGTACTTTGGCCATAAACAGTAAGAAAATGGGGTGTTTTTTCTGTTGTCTCCTGACAATATAAGTCCCAGAGATCACAGTCTGATGTCAACTAGAAGTCTATTTTTTGCTATTTCATATTTGAAAAAATCTTTCCTGGATAATAGCATGAGATAAAATGGTGAGAGGAAGCTGGTTTAAGGGAGAACACAGTAACCCCCCAGTATGTTTGTTTAACATTGTTTTCAAATATTTATGCTTCAGTAAATTCAGAAATCTCTGGAGGTAAGACTATCATGATGAACATAGATATCTTAATGATAGATGCTGTACTGATTTGGCATAGCCCTTATTAGAGTCATAAATTGCGCCAGCTGCAGGTAAGAAAGAAAGGCTCTAGGGTCCGAGCTGTTAACTTGGAAGACTCTGAGGTCTTCTTAGACAGTAGCTCAGATCCTCAGCTTCAAGTAGTTATCACAATTTTCTTTTGGCTCAAGCCAGAACAATAATGGTTAGGGCAATTTATTTGCGAAACAGAAATAGCTACAGAACAGAAATAGCCATGTGTATGGACAATACTGTGGTGTTCCCTGATCGACCGAACATAGGGTAACACTGGGGTAAAACAGTAGGGGTTGTTTCTCTTTGTAAATATCTTTAATAGGCCAGAGACTGATAAAATATGCTTGTTGACTACTGAAGGAGAGAGGGAGGAGAAAAAGGTCAAGGAGTCACTTCAGTTGAGTCGGTGTTTCTCCATTGATAGAGATTGCCTAGACTATTCCTCATATGTGAAAACTGAGCTTTGAGACTGGTCCAAGTTGCAGACTAACAAGTAAGATAAAGGTTTTAATTACTAGTCAGCAAAGTCGTGATCCTTGATGTGTATCTAGGGCCTGCCATCTTTTGAAGACTCTAGTTCTTGATGTAGGTGTTACGCCCACCCTTTTGAAAACACGTTTGGAAGTGATCAAAGACCCTCTGATACAATGGCAACTTGGATGCTTTTGGTCTTTGTCTTCAGTAAAAGTTTAGAATCACGCAAAGTTAAAGTGTTCTCAGTATATACAGCACCAGTGATTTTTCTTACTTGCTGACTCTAAATGTCAAGAAATGAACCACAACTCTATAGCATTTGCAAAACTCAGAATGAATTTATTTGATGAAAGGAAAAAGGGGCTTATAGAGGATAGAGTGGCTCTTTGCTCTTCTATCTTGAAAAATGGGTGCCACTTCTAAAATGATGTCACATCTCATATTCCATAAACCATCTCATATTCCATTCATGACACTGTCTGGAGAAGGAGTTGTTTTTCTCATATAATGTGTCACACAGTATGATAACCTCTGAGCACAGCAATCAGGATCTTTCTTTTTAATTTCCAGTAAGACTTGCAAGATGAAATATTTTTGACTTCAGCAAGAAAGGCGTCTGGAATTTCAACGTACTATTTTCTGAACAATTATAGGAAAATATTTACTGGAAAATGCTTCTGCCTTTCTGAGAGTTCAGAGGGGATGCGAAGTTCCTGAAATCTGTGTGAGAAATGGGATTCATAACCATTTTCAGTTTGAGGCAATGGACTGAGAATAGTTTTCCTTCAGTTTGTAGATTGGTTATTATTTTTGGTAAAACGCCAAAAGGAAACTACTCACTACTGAAAGTACAGGATGTTGGTCAAAACTTCTCACAAAGCATTTACTCATGAATGGATATGCAGTTGGGATGGACAGGTCATTATACATATACACTTTTACCAAGCATTTTAATCAACTGTTATTGGAAACAGCACACTGCTTTTCTCTTCAGTGTTTCACCTGCTTGTGTCAGTGTGCATTCCTCGCCAGAGGACATCTTCACCTTTGTAGGAAATACATCATGCAGATGACTAACAGGTTCCAGAACCACTTACAACTGAGTATCAGGCACACTGTGAGTCATCCTGTAGCTGTATAGTCACTCAAGAAGATAAAAAAAAAATCTAAATATGAAAAAGGCATCCTTATTTTGGGATTTAATTCTGTAATTTCTACTTTTATATTTATATGTTTCAACCTATCCTATTACAGAATAGTTTACTGCAAATCATGGAGAAATAGGTGACTCTCCAAAGTTTTATTTCTGAATAAAACACACGAGTGTGCTAAATGTTGTTGTACAGAATAGCAATATTAATCAGTAATATGAGTTAACCGGATTGAATTATTTTTTGCAAAGGCTTGCATGGAGACTGCTGCACTCAAAGGAGTCACTTTAACCTGTTTCTTCATTGACTGTTTACAAGAAAACCATGGGGTTTGTGTTTTTATAACTAGCATTATTTTTTATAACTAGCATAAACTTTTGCTTATTCATCAAGGCTATTTTTGCACATTGGCCATTACTGTTCTTATGTAAAGAGTTGTCATTTTATGTTTATTGCATTCATCAGACAGCAAGTGTTGTGTAAAACCTGCCAAGCTGGAGTATGTCCAAAACATCTTCTTGGGAGGAATGTTGATGTATCCGTACCACTCTCCTACAGAGTTCAAAGTTGTCCAGAAACAGATTTCACATCATTAAGTGGTGATTGCTCATGTGTTAGGTTCATGATTGATCACAAAGCATATACATGAGAGATTTGCTCAATTAGGAGACGTATCATTTGGTCCTGGTATCTTAAGATTTATGTTTTCAAGGCTATAGCAGACTCATTAACTTTCTCCTTGGCTTTCAAAGAAAAAGTTACATTTCTTTGGCTCAGGTTATCTTTGGAAGTAAGGCACTGTCATAGCTGTTAATCAGCAGCCTGCCAGATGCTAAGTCTGTAATATGTAGCTCTGTTTGTAAGTACACATCCCAGTCAATTCCTTTTCTTTCTAAATTTTAAATTGACAGAAGCTTAACAGGGAATATTCTGGATATTTTCAAACACACATCACATATTTTTCTACATTTTCCCCCCAAGTACTCAGGTCATCCAGCTTTAGTCTCCCAAATTCTTCCTTTTCCATTTGTGATGCTCCAACAGAAGTTCCTTTCAACATTCAGATGTTGTCTTCTGTTGCTTTAGATGGTTTGGTGACCAAACAGTCTGATTTCAGAATTATACCTCTGCTCTTATGACCACTTTTATACGGTTGAATGCAGTTATTGCTTCATTTATATCTGTTTCAGAAAATCAACAGTGAGTGAAAGCAAAGAACCATAATATAGGGATTGGAATATGTACACACAGTGTTGAGACATGCATGAAAGAACCAAACTGAATTAATTATATTCTATTACTCTTTTCTATCTTCCAGTATTCTCTATTCAGCATCTCTGAACTTTTACCTATGTGAATTCTCTGTATTCTTCTATATTCTTATTCTCAGACATGGTACTTGGCCCCAAAAGCTAGCAAATTGGGCTCTGAAAGTAGAAGTGCAAAGCCGCTTTCTATATATCTTCATCTCTTTCATCGTAATTCCTGTAAGTACAAGACTTCCCAGAGGCCTTCCATTCCTTCCTGGTAGCTGTCTTGAAAATATTGTGAGAATTCTCCTTTTCATTGTATTTTCAAGTTTTCACTTTTGATTCTGTCTTGAATCACTAAACCACAGTACATATAAGGAAAAAAAAATGAAATGTTTTTTAGAAATCTTATACAATATTTCCTTTTCAGCTTAATTCATCTTTAACTCATTCTTACAATTTTTCCTGTGTTCCAAACCATTTTGTCAGGTATTTGAACAAGTCTATCCTCTGTTTTTCTTTTGTCACAAATAGATAAAATCTTACCAGATCTTTTTCCCTGCCTCTCTTTTCTATCTTCCACCTCTCATTCATAAAATTCTCTTTTATCTTGTTGCCTAGTCTTGCCTCAATGCTGGATCTCCTTTTAAAATACTAGAATCTCCCTCTCAAGGATTTCAACTCATTATTCTTTTTCCCTTATATGTTCTGTAACCTTCCTTATGTTGGGTTTTTGCATTTCTTTATATCTTACTTTTTGTTTTATTTGTATGCCTGATAGATCATGCATGGATCTACCCGCACAGAAAGTGTAAAAAGTTTGTTCCCATTCTTTTTTTTTCCCCCCTTTGACCCTCATCTTGTGTTATTTCTGAAACAAATTCTGTTTTAATGTTGCTCAGTTAGAAGAACTACCGCCTTTGTAAAAGCCAGATCTATATAACAAACACAACTTTTTTCTGCAAAACTTCATAGGGAACCAGCCCAGGTGTTCCATAGCACAAAATTATAGCTCTATAACTTCAGTGTTATAGGTGTAGACACTGAAACACAGTGCAAGGAAATTCAGGCAGAGAGACAAAGATTAAGGGGGAAATGGAGAAAAGCACAAGACAAGTGAGGAAACAACTAAATTGATAAGGAATACTGCTTCTGCTATTCAGGTGTCTGGTTGGTACTCAAATTTTCAGAATAAAATTAATAGATCATACAAAATCTACATAAATATTGGGAGGCTATTTGTTTAATTCTTCATTAACCACATGAATGTGTCACTGCAGAGACTATGTACCCCTGTTGACATCACCTGATGCGGAAAGCACACCAGGTCACATGGCACAGAGGTGCTCTAGATTTCTGTCCAAATCTTCCCCTTTTCCCTATCTCCTCCTCTTCTTTCTTCACACTGTATCCAACTCTAGCCTCAAGCATCAGACTGTGAAAATGAAGAGAATAATATTTTTTTGCTATATTGTAAGCCCCTTGGTACAGAGATCTGCTAATTTGCTAATATGTGATTTGCTGTGTATTTTGGTTCCTAGTGACAATTTGGTCACAGTTAGATCCAACAAAAATGGGAATAAAATGTTCTATAGTACATGTATGCATGGTGATAGGTTGCCACGTATTCCACTGTAGCAGTTATGTTACCCTACTGAGTTTCCTTTCCCTGCCCCCTCTTCACAACATAGGAACTTTCAGATAACTTGACAGAAACAGAATCCATTCTCGATGTTTACCTTGCAGTCCTTTGTCACTATTTACCATTCTTTAACACTTTAGGTCTGCAGCAGTGAAAGCTTATGACCCTAATTGCTAGGCTCCATTTCTTCTTGCCTTCATTAATTTCAGACAATTACACTGTTTGTTTAATTACATAGCATAACAAATCATGCTAATAATTCTGCTAGCCCCCAACTGGTATTCCTCATGATACATGGATATCTGTAGGAGGTATAAAATGAGGAGAGGCAGAAGTAGGAAATTAATATGATAATTCATCATCCTTCAAGTATGCCCAGAAGGAAACTTCATTTGCTGACTCCTGTCCCACCTGAAAAGCTTAGAACTGAGATCAAGTCTGAAATCTTTCTCTCAGGAACGCTGTTAAACTACTGAAAAGGTCTCCAGAGGGTCTGAGCTCTTTAGAGTTTATGTTTATATTTCCTTTCAGGAACTTTGAGAAAGGAATTGTTCTCATCGTTCTTAGTGGCTAGACAGTTACATTGCCACACACTGCTCTCTTTGCTGAAAAATGAATTACAGTAGTGGAACACAAGATCAGCAGAAAAAAAAAAAAAAGCAAAGAGGAAAGAAGAAAAGCATGTATACCTTACCCTTCAGCCCTCTACTTATACAGTCCACAAAATCTCTGCACAAAAATTTACCTTTTATTTTTTTCTATCCCTAGACATTGATTTTAATCTCTCTGGAGATTCTTTGAAGGATACAGTAGGATATAATCCAAAATATAGTAATATAAATACACATTTCCAAACAGTCCTTCAGTGACTACTAAAATATTTTCATTTTCTAATATAAGTAAAAAATTTCTGATATATGTATACTGATATCATTTCAGTGGATTGACAGAAAGATTTGTGAGTACAGCACCACCTCAGAGCCAGAGCCTGATAAAATCTCATGAATTAAAATTTATGTATAAGTGATATATAGTGCAACTTACTGTGGAATCACCTTGGAAATATACTCCTTTAAAATTTGGCACTTTGTGATTCATTTGACAATCACATTTACTGGTAGATCCTACCATACCACTGGAGCATGCTTTTGACACATCATCATATATCAAATTTTCAATGAAAAATTGAACACTTATAATCTGGAAAGAGGGAGGACACTTTTTTATACATACTATGTACATATAGTTATTTGGAGCAACAGGCTATTTCAAAAGAACAAAGAGGAATTTACTGGTTTCAGCCACTTCTTTTTCTTAAAAATGTATTTCTTTTTGTCTGGGAAGCACACAAGTAAGCCCCAGACATGTTCTCATGTTCTTAATATTGCCGAAAGCACAGTTTTGCTGAGGGGGCACATTCAGAGGTAAATTGATTTCACTCTTCTGATGTAAAAAAAAATGCATGATATTCCAAAGTCTTCTGAAAAAAAAAAAAAAAAACAAAACAAACCAACAAAAAAAATCCACAATAAACTGAAGCACCATCCCTTCACATATGCACTGGAATCATTCCTAAGTGCATAAAGAAGCTTAGGTGATTCTTAGTCAGACCAAAAAGTTATGTCCAGATGAGAATAGATGGCTATGTGGACTGCTTTTATATTTGAAAAATTATCTGTGCACCTCCCCTCCCTTCTCCTCCCCTCTCCTGTCCTCCATATGTATCATCTCATGTATCTCTGCTTGAATACATTTTTTAAGGATTTAGATTTGAAAGAATTTATTTGTAACTATCTGCAGCTCGTATAGTTGGTACCCACACTTCCTCCCACACTTCTTCTCTAGAAGATTCCATACCTTCCAAATATTTTGGAATAATCCAAGAAGAACAAGACAATGACAGCAATTAAAACAGATGCCTGAACTGCAAAGGCAGTTTCAGAATGATCACCAGTCCCACCAACTATATCAAAAGTGGGAAGAATATAGTTTTGACTATTATTGATAATAAGAACAGTTGGAAGAATAAAAACCACTTTAAATCATCACTTCACCATAGCTCCCTTACTCCCAGTACTAAAAACAATTGCTGTGATGCATGAATAACACACTAAATACATGAGATTGACTCCTTGAACTTAATTTTCCCAGAGGCTTTGGTCTATACCAGTTGCATAACATGAACAGGTCTAGCAGCAGAAAACTTGTGGGCTGAGGTAGTAATCAAAACTTTTTGGTCAATTGCCCAGTTCACCTCTTTCAGCCAAGATGTACTCCTCTACATCCAAGGCACCTAGCCAAGGTCTTTCTCTGCTGTTTTTAATGGCTGTTATCAACACCATTACTGAAAGACCTTGATGGAGGGATCAGGGGCTCTGGAGTTCACCAAAAACATTCTAAAACTTTCAGGAGAAAAAGGCACAAGGAAGGCGTTTTCTCCACATCACAAAAAGTAGTGTAGAAACTCATAGGACCACTTTCACAATGAAGAAGCTCACAAGACTGCTTTCTTTTGTTTCTGCTCCAAATCAGCAAGTGGCCCTGAAGCCTGGAGTGCCCTGTATGTGACCTGAAACAAGTAATTTAATCCGTCTGTGCTTTGCTTCCACAACTATAAACTGGAGATAATCCTTCTCCACTCCTCCAAGCAGCTTGGAAGATAAATTCGTTAATTCTTGGGAGCTGCTCAATACTTTGACAAATTGGGCTCTCTGCATGCAAGCACTTACAAAAAATTTCTACTCCTGAAGCAACCCTTCTTCTATCTGACAGCTGAAAGATGTAGGTTTGAACATACTAATCCACTGGGCCTTAAGACTTTAATCCTCCAAAGTCACCCTAGTGATTATTATGCCTGGTTGAGCATCAGAACTGAACAAACAAATGCTGAATATAGTCAGCCTGCCAAAAGATTTAATTTCAGACATTTGGGTTTTGTTGGGGTTCCCATCCTCCTCACCTCAGGCTCTCTGTAGAAAAAGAAAACAAGCTGATTGAATATTAAGACAACTGCCAGTCTTGTTTTTTACCACAAATACCATGAAACAGCAGCCATGGAACTCAATCCCCAAATATCTTGCTGTGGTGGGGGAGGAAGGAAAACGAGCAAGAACAAAGAGAAGGACAGAAGAGTGTTTGAGGACAGAGAAAAAACATGGTAACAGTGGTCTTGGTCAGGTTCATTAAAGTATTGTGCAGACAGCAAGCTATAGCACAAGGCTGGTGCCTAGATAACATTAATTTCAATTGTATATATGCAGTAGTCACAAAAACCATGTTAGTGTTGTGTTTCTTCTCTTTGTTTTATTGTTTACTTTGAATTAAATTTGTCTCAGTGTCCTGAAGAGAAGAATAGAGGAAAATGCTTTAAAAATAGACAAAGGGAATTTTGTCCCTTTGACGAAAATAATACTGTGGGATACATAGGTCAGTCCTGTTTCATACGCAGAGGTGCAATGAGATTTGGATGCACTGTATAAGCCATAATGTCTGTTTGATGATTGTGAACATATGAACGTATAAAAAGGACATAAAAGGCAATTGATTTCCTATCTCTCTGTATATACCTTCCCCCTAGATTATTTTTCCAGATATTGCTGGTGATTTATATAAATCTCATCATTCACTTTTATACATCTATTAATTAGGACCGTATTAGAAAGCTTTGTAATTGAAAAGAAAGTATTTTAAAATGTAATTATCTAGAAATAAAATACTATTTTTCAGGAGGAAACATTCTGTAGCAAACAGTTGAGCATTGAAAAAATATAGATCAGCATGTAGGTTTAGAGCTAGGGCTAAGTGAGCGACATACTTTGTACTGAAGAAACTTTATCTTCCACCCTGATACTTCCAAGGAGTTGTACTCATCCATTGCTTTTAATATGTCATTACATTTTGAGGTTCAAATACTAAAATCACTTTTTTGAGTAGATCCAAGGTTTACAGGTCTGGTGTGGTTCTAATCACCAACATACTGTTAAAGTACTTGATATGAGAACTTGTTGATATGGAAAATGGGGCTGGAAATATTGTAAAAATACACTCAGTCTGGTATGGAAGCTTCTTCCAAGAAGCTATTTTTGAGCAATTTCCACTTCTTGTCTTGCCTTTAAACAGGAAGCAGCAAAAAACACAACAGTAACTATGTTTGAATTCTTAGGCTTTCTAAAATCTTGCAAACAAGTGGAAGTTTCTGGCAGCATAGCTGCTGGCAGATTCTTAATAATTTCAGATAAATTGTACCACCCTCACCTTGTGCTTTCCTGACAAAGAATACCTGTACACTAAAAATATTTTCAGCAGAAGGGCTTTTTTGAAGCCAAATACTACACTTTTGTCTGTGACAATCCTTTAGCAGCAAAGAATTTCTATCAGTTCCTCACAGTCGGAGAATTTGGCTGAGGTCCTCATCTGACAGTTTCATCAACACAACTACATGAATCATGATGTTTGCTATTGTCTCAAAGCAGCAAATAATTGTACAGCAAATTAATCTCCTCCCTTGTAAATGCTCAGGATTTTAATTCAGGATAGGATGGATGCACAGACAAATGGGAGGAACTGTGCATTGTACTTCAAATAAACTGTTAGTCCAAGTGAGTACCAGTGTTACTGTGAGTGTTACATGTTTGTCTTATCTGTCCTTGGCAGATAATAAAGGAACAGACATCTAGCAAGCATAACAGTTGTTATGGAAAGGCGGACAAAAAAAAACAAAAAAGCTGTCACTTTTCTTATTTCAGATAAAACAATTTTTTAAAGCATCTTGCATCTGAAATTGCTATTAGCAGGAGAGAAAGTAAGAAAAGATACTTTTTCACCTTTCATATCTCTCTAATCACTCAGTGCATTCTACTTGTTTTACTGGGGAAATAATTTTGTCAGCTAATTTTCTTTATAACAATAGTTGATGAAACGCATGGGAAGCTGAGACACAGATTCATTGCCCTTGTGCCTGCTCAGGATGTCCACCACATGCAGGTGACCTTGCAGGCCTTCCCTACAGAGGGGATTTCTGTTGCTGACCTTCACAGATTTCATGCTGGGCTATTTTTGTCAGTGAGGTTAATTTAGGATAGAAACCAGAAAGGAACTTGTTACCGTGAGGGAGGAAAAACATAGTATAACATTTGTGGAAGCTTTATCTGTGGTTCATATCTCAAAGTCGAAAAAATGAATCTGATACACACAAGATTTAAATCAGGCCCTTAAAAACAATAACTTAAATTTACAGCAAATAATCACTTTTTCTTTTGCCCTTCTCTTCTTCCTCTTCTCTTGCTAGTGAGTTTCGATTCTCTAAATGTCTTCTCTTTAATCCCCCTTTACTTAGTTCAAGAGTATGTGCAGATTTGTGTTTTATTTAGCATTATTTATATAATAGTTTCTTTATTAAGAAACACTGTACAAAATATGATTTTATGCTAGATAAATGAGTGAAGATGGCCAATGCTGGCATTGTTTTATATAGATGTTTCTTTTTAAAAAGGATCTCTGAAAAGTTGGCTGAGAAAGGGCCATAAGAGCTGAAGTAATCCCCTACCCTTTCTCTGCTTTTAAATATTTACTCCAAGATATCATGGGTAGATTACAATGATGAAAATATATATGCCTCACAGTGTCATTACTTTATTTAATTGAGGAACGTGCAAGGACTGAAAGTAATGCTTATTGTCTTGGGTTTGCTGCAAGGAGCTACTGATACGTGTACGGACATACACACATATATGTGTATTTAAGTGTGTATCTATATATACACATGCATGCATGCAATCATTTGCTCTTTGATGTTAAAACAAGATGCTTTAATCCCCCAGGAAAGGACACTTCCTCCAGATGTGCGCACTTTTCAAGACAGAAGCCTAGATGATGGTGCAGAGTGTGGATGGGAAGAATGCTGTTTGGCATCTGCTTTCTGCACAGCTGAACAACAGGATTTCTTAATGCTGTCACCCCGTAGCACATTTCAGAAATAGTAACAATTTACAATGAGGATGCTTCCACTGGGATTTGAGAGTATAGCACAGGGAAGTGAAAAACTTTAGACAGTTCAGGACTGAAATAAGCCTTTAATTACCAAAGCTTTTTAGAAGTTTAGAATCAGCCTGATACTAGTCTTATTTTTCTGAAGGGATTAATGCATACGAATGCTAGACTGGAAATCAATCATCACATGTTTGTAAAGTGATCTGATTTGTGTCTTTCACAATATCTCTGTCATGCTATCAGCCCTCTCTTAAGGAAAACCAGTCACCGGGAATCTGCCACATCTCAAATAAACTAGCTCAGAAGGAGCAGTGGTTAATTGATAGAAATGTTGTGCTGTTAAAGAGTTTCTCTTTGCTCTTCTTCCACTGTTTAATCTTCCTCCTTGCTTCTCAGTGAAGGTGAGGAAATAATTTTTTAATCATATTCTGGATCAACTCAGAATAAAACCCCTGAGCATTACAGCATGCTATTTGTTTCTCAGTAATGTAAGCATTTCTAGCTTCTTTTCTTGGTTTTGTTTATTCTTTCTGAAGGAAGGATAACAGAGCTGGAAACAGATAGCAGTACCAGTCTCAATAATATTCCATAAAGAGATAATATAATCTGCTACTTTTAAAGGCATTAATGTTTATATACATTTAAAATTAATGTTTACTTTCTAAGTGTTTTTCTTTCTGGAGGAACTCATGTTTAATGTGTTACCAACCAGGAACATGAAATCCATACGAGCATCACTGCTTTGCAGAACATAAATAAGATTATACACCTAGATATATAACTGTGCATTCTATTGTCCTAAACTGTTTATTGTACAACTCAATCTATTTCATCAAGTTAGTTTGATTGCTAAATGCCACTGTTAAGAAGAAATGTGAACTCTCCAAAATCATCCGGGGTAAAATTCATCTTGTCCTACTTAACCCAATTAAAAACTGGCCAACTAGGCTGCATTAGCCACCTTGTCTCAAGAGATAGAAATAAGCTCTTCCTAACAGTGAATCATGTTTAGGACCAAGGGGATAAATCACAATATGCAAATGTCTGGTTTTTCTTCATTGTATGTGAAGGCAGATGATGTGATTTGCTTGGACTTCACTTCTAACATAAAAGGAATAAAATGGATCAGATTATCCCAATTTTAAAAATTCTACTCTTGTCCATTACAGTTTTTCTGACAGTTTGTCTTTCTGAACTATGCCAGGAACTTACTCGGTCTCTTTCCTTCCCTGCAGGTAATAATACTATTGCAGCAGTAATTTTAGATATTTTAACAAGATCAGTGACATTGCATTGCATTGCCAAGACCAATATTCATGTGGAGATGCTATGTTTTTTCTTCTGGTATTATGCTCTCTTGGTGTCTCTTTGTGGTTTTTCTGAATATGGTATTTTTTTTCTGTATTTTTACAAAACGTAAAGTTTATGTTTATGAACAGAATCTTGGAAACCAGAAATATTTATCTCAGAAGTTCAGTAAGGGCACTAAAAGTGCAAGTGGACATTTTTCTGACAGCAACCCTGAAGGATCCCACACTCCTGGCAGAGTGAACAGTTTTGGCTTTTGCAGTGGTCAGCCTTGAGGTGGCTCACCCGTGAGGTGCATCACTGAGACATTTCTCCACCTGGAATTCAGCTGACTCCATCTCTATTTCTCTCATAAATTACATCAGCTATCAGAAAATAGAAAAGATTTTTAATCAGTAGTGGTCTGGGCCAGAGGTGAAGATATTAACAGTAGAGAGGCTTCCTTTCCCACACAGCTTTTGCATTCTGAAGGTTTCAACCAAAAAAATCAGATTACACAAAATGTAAAATTTAGGCCAAAAATATTTCCACTTACAACTAGGCAAACCTCATTGATTTCCTATCCAAAACCTGATGCTGTGAGACCCAATCCCTGAGACTCTTGCAGCAGAGAAAACAGGAAGATCATATATTTATATTTATCCACAGACCACTGATTTCCTAATTTTATACTCCTGGATTATGAGACAGTAACAATGCTGTACAAGTCCCTTTGGTTGTGACTGTATTATCAACTGCATATCCCACACATATTTTAGATCTTTGCAGGGAAGGATAATTTTTTTATACAGTCTTTTTACCTGGTACACCAAAATAGCATCTGTAAATGTAATAATGAATTGGGTCTGAATTTGATCAAGAGTTTTGGATTTTTTTTCAAGAAAAGCAGTGATTAAAGCAATGAACTGGTATTCTCTCACAAAATTTCAAGTTTCTCCTAATAGAACTTTTAGTCATTTAATAGCAGAGGCAAATCTTTAATAAAGCGAGTTAGGACACTAGTAATATAGAAAAATCTATAAGGCTGTCTCCCAGCTCCAGAAGCAGAAGCAATTATGCTAAACTACTTTACTTTTACAGGCAGTTACATGGCACTGGAAGGTTGTATCTCTTACTGGAAGGAGTTAGGCCTCTGCACTGGGATGATCAGCAGCCATGGCAGAGAACTGAGATGCTTCAGAGAGCCAGTAGGAAGTGCCAACGTTTGAAACTTTCTCTCTAGTCTGAGTTGTGTACGTGCTTCAATGCCATAGTTAAGCAGGATTTATAAGGATTTGGCCTTCACAGTCTGAAATGGCTTCAGTTTGTTTTTCTCAGCTCCAGTTTTCTATCAGAACTGTTTGTGTATTCTGCATCATTACTGCTAGAAAAATCTAATATATTATACAAAGCAGAAACTCCCTTTTCTATCTGCATGCACAGCATCCAGAAATACTGCTTTTCTAATTCCAATTTGTTCTGACTTGCCTCAGAGATATAAACAGTGTTTTCACACGGAAAATCTCATAGACTTTTAGTGTCAGCACTCTCTTGGTATCTTATATTGGTGACTCAAAACTCCTAAAGTCAAGTAGCAAGAAGAGACCAGCTATACAAGATGCTGGATGTTCTCTCCATTCACCTCTCACCATCCTGATCCCTGCCATCTTTTTGAGTGGAGATAGCTATTCAAGTAGTCAGCCTAGAAAAGCAAGAGGGATTACTTATCAATTCATCAAAAGAGAATCACAGACTGGTTTGGGTTGCAAGGAACCTCAAAAATCATCTATTTCTTACCTCCCTGCCATGGGTAGGGACATCTTCCTATAGATGGGGTTGCTCATAGGCCCATCTAAATTGTCACTGACCACTCCCAGGGATGGGCTATTCACAGCTTCTCTGGGCAACCTGTTACAGTGCCTCACCATCCTTTACAGTAAAGAATTTCTTCCTAACATATAATCTAAACCTACCCTCTTCCAGTTTAAATGCATTACCCCTTGTCCTTGAACATCACCACGTGTCCTAGTAAAAAGTCCTTCTCCAGCTCTCTTGTAAACTCCCTTTAGGTAGTAGTAGGCTTCTATAAGATCTCCCTGGCAACTTCTCTTTTCCAGGATGAACAACCACACCTCTCTCACCCTCTCTTCATAGCAGGGGTGCTCCAGCCCTCTGATCATCTTTGTGGCCCTTCTCTGGACACACTCTAGGTCCACATTCCTTTTATGCTGTAAGCCCCAGAGCCGGATGCAGTATTCAAGGTGGAGTTTCACAAGAGCAGAGTGGAGGTGGGGAATCATCTCCCTTGACCTGTTGGCCACTTCTTTTGGTGTATCCAAGGATGTTGTTACCTTTCTGGGCTGCCAGTGCACATTGCTGGATCACGTTGAGCTTCGTGTCCACCAACACTCCAAAGTCCTTCCTCACAGGGCTGGTCTCAATTCATTCTCCACCCAGCCTGTGATAGTATCGGGGTTTGCCCTGACCCAGGTGCAGGACCTTGCATTCAGTAGACAGGGCATTAGAGACTTTTCCTCCTTGGAGAAATCCCCTGAAATAATAGGCAAGCTTATCCTAAATCTCTTTGCTCGATCTTGGGTCTCACACTAGGAACATTTAGCTAGATATGTTGTGTGCTGAACTCTACTCTGAGGTAGATGTTGTCTATAAACACTTAGACATCTGGTTGCCCATGGCTGTGGTGCACTGAGCTTAGTGACTGAGTTGGTCCCTTCCAATCCTATTTTCTTAGAATAGTATGTGAGCATATGAACAGGTTTTCCTTTCTTCCATACCTTCTTTGTGGTGCTTACTTAGTTTTTAGGGTTTTTCATGATGCACATTCTTTGCATGTGTGCATCATCTCTGGCATGAAGCTTCAGTCATAGCTGGTGCCTGAGGCATTGTCATAATGTAAATAAAAAGATGATCCTGACATTTCCTGGAAACCTCTTCTCAGCATCTGAGTTCACAAGTAATGCTCAATTTACTTTATATCACAGCACAACCTGATTCATACATGTCTTGACAAGCTCAGTTATTGTGATGTGACCGGAATCTTTGAACACACCTCAGGTTTTCACCTCCACATTAGCCCACCACTAGGAAATGTGTTACACATCATTAAAGGCTTAGTGAAAACAACAAACTGTCATGCTCCAGACCTTATCTAGTGAACATCAGCAGACAAAACAGAAGAGTGCACCCAATATTAGGCAACCTTCTCTTCGTGGGAGGATGCGAGTGGTTGGGGTCATTCAGCACACACATGGCAACAGGAAGAAAACAGTAAATGCAGTGCTCCTGGCCCAGCCAAGCACAGACATGAGCCTTGAATTAAGATGCCAGTCAATGCTGCCTCCCTTTGAAGTCATGCGAGATGAGAGATATCAGCCACAGGTATGCAAACATGAAAGTCAAATGCTATCAATCACAAAGGAGCAGCTGCCTCAACAAACCAGGCAGAGCATGGATTTCCATTTAACTAAAACAAATACAATCTGAGAGAAAAGAAGTAACTGCAGATGTACCAAAGGCACAGTTGATCTCCTCACTATGATATATAGAGAGAAAGCACAGAAAAATGACAGATGTATGTTTGATTGAGATTAGATATTACAACAAATGGGGTAGGAAAAGGAAGAGTGTTTGGGTTTTTGTTGCCTTTCTGCAAGTTTTGCTGAGACTTTATTCATCATGGAAAGAAACACAATTTCTGAAAAGCACACATTTGCTTTGCAGATGTAGCTTTCATTTTTATTAGCACTTCAGATTGGTTTGTCTGAATCCCTTTGTTATAAGCACTAAGACCTAGATCACGTCACTACCAAGGACTGAGAAATATGGATCTCTCACATTTGATGATTGTCCTGGGGCCTCCTGGATCTTCAGTGTAGATGTGGAAGGTTGCACACGTGCTACAAAGGGTAGAGTGAGATGAGGAGTGGGTGGAAACCTGCCTGATGTTTCCCAGTCCTTCTGCCTCAGCTGGCAAAACCACTAATCAGCACTATGCTGCACTTTAAACAGAGATGCCACAGATCCAGCACTAGTTCAGTTGACCTCTTGCCTTTATCACATGCAGCACCTGATCCAGCAAAGCTCTTCATTGCCGGCTTACCTTTAGCAGCTACATAGTCTATAGAACTACCTATAATCCACCAAGTACTTCAAGACTTCAAAATCCCTCTGTGAGAGACAATTCCACTGGACACAGGTTTACACCAGTGTGGTTTTCTGAAACTTTCTGTGATATGGTTATGCAGGACAGTAATTTCAAGGAATTAGCAGGTCAAGCCCTGACAGCAAGTCTATTGGGATACTCATTGCAATGAATGAGTTAAGACAAGTCAGAGTGAACAAAAAATTTGACATTTCCTCTATTTTTAGTGTCTTCTCAGAAGCTTAGGGCTGTAATTGAGGGTTTACTTTAATGCTGAATTAGTCTGAGTAGCTAATGCTTTCAGCAAGGCAATAACTGGAACAATAAATATTATGTGGGGGATACACAGAATATGTATATGTGGCACTGGAAGTAACACCATGCTTTTTTCAAAAAAGAATCTTCTCTAGAAGAAGAATAAATTTTTATAGACTGACTGCATAGAAGTCTCAAAAGAAGTGACAAGATATCTCATGATATATGTTAGAGTTGTCAGCCGAGATTTGGACCCGTCCTCCCACATTCATTGTTGTCTGGGGATTCCTTTCTTGCTTCACACCATCTTGCCTTGATGTAAGACTGTACAGAGAAGCCAGCTAGAGACTGAAACTAGTCAGACTTCCGCAGTATTCAGATCACATTCACAGCTGTTTCAAATCACAGCATCCCATCTACCCAGCGACACAGACCACAGAGAACATGAAAGTCTGTCTTCTTTCTCTTCACTGGTCCCCCACTGACAACTCAGTCTAATGCAAGGCTTCACCCTTCCTTTCAAAAGCCTTAAGTGGGACTGGCTTCAATTACCAAGTGCACTCCATACTATGTGACTCCCACATCACTTACATCCTGTTGGAAGGATGGAGTTGTCATCTTCAAGTAAATATTGCAATTGCAGGAAACAAAGCTTCCCGAATGACAGCCTGTGGCTGTGGAGCTCACTCCTCAAAAGGCACAAATGAACAGGAACTGCATCAGGACAAAAGGCAGCAAGATCTTTCACTTTGTCCCACTGTTGTGGCAGGGAATTGAGGAAAGAAGCAGTTGCTCAACTAAACAGATAGGAAACGAACTGCAATCTGGGGAGCTATATGCTTCTCTAATAAGTAAATAAAGTGAGTGGTTAATACATCTTGCTTTTTGCTGATGGGAGACAGTCACACACAGAAAATAAAAGACAGGGATTTGTTGGGGTGTTCAGCATTTCATAAGACCACACATATTATGTGTTACCAATTCATAAAAGGTCAGAACCATGTACCTTCCTTCAGTGTTTGCTTGCCTGGCTCCCTTACTTTGGACAATAGTTTTTCCTGTCCCCTTGATTCTCAATAGTAACACAGAGTAAATGCAATTCAGGTGCTATAAAATATTGATTTTAATTTTAGTGGGTAACACAGGTGATTCCTTTTTTAAATTGTACCTTATAATGATATCAGCTTTTAAAAATACTTGGGTTTCATCTTTTTTCATCATACTTGGTTGGCTAAGTACATACTGATGAATTACCCCAATGGATCATTAGTGTTATTTATGCTCTTGAAACTGTCTGAAAGTCCAAATTCCTTTATTTTACAAAGAAAACAGACTATTACATAAGATGTTGTACACTGTTTAATACTTCACATTATTTCTGTTATTCTAAAGAGCATGGCTAATTATATACTTTTTCTGCATTTAAGAAAAACAAATGCATCTTCTAAACTGTGTGCTTTTAAGGATAAAATCCTCCTTTGAGCACATATATGAAGAGACCTCAAAACAGCAGAGATTTAATGTCTGTAAACCAGCACAGTCCTACATTTTAGCATACAGTGGAACGGGTACTTTACAACTACGTAGATCCTTGAAGTGTAAGCTGCACAGAGGAGATGGGTTACTACAAAAGCTGTCTGGAGAGTGATGCCTTCTTCATCCATTGCTTGCTGGTGTTTCATGGTTTTTCCCAACTTCTGTGACAAGCATCTGGTAAAGTCCAACACTTGGCTTTTTAACCATGAATTGAAAAATGAGCAGCTTCTATTTTTTTTTGTTCACTTTTAAATATACACTAAATCATGAGCCATACAATTCCATTTGAGGATTTGCTTTTGAGTGAAAATACAAAATATTTCAACATACAAAAGGAAAAGCTAATTTTTTTCCCCCACTCCTCTAAAGTGGTTATTTCTTCTGGCTCCCCTTTATTAATGACATAATAAATGCATATGACACTGAACAGCTTTGGAACTGAATGCAAAATATAAAAAATTAAGTTGTAAGGCAATCATAAGGATCATTGAGTAAAACATATTTACATTCTACCCAAGTGTAAAGAAACTACATACTTAACCTTATTTACATGTATAAATACGAGGCATGACTTATATTTCAGTCTAGGTGGGTAGCTGCTGCTACTGGCGAACAAAATTCTATTTTACTTCTTTTTAGCACACTGGATTTTTTTTGGTAGAAATATCTTGGATTCATTAATAAAGATTGTACAGGAACACATAAATCCAGCTTCCTTTAACCACACACAGAGGTAAATGGTTTTGTTAAATAGCAATTGTCATTTCAGAATGAATCATGATTTAAGATGCATTATGTAATTTTTTTTCATGTTGTGCCATTTGGTCTCTGATCAGTGAGGTGGCTCTGTGCTTTCTATGGAATCAATTAACCCTAAAGACCAGTCATAGTTCTAACCTTGTGCTTTAATGGAAACCACTAAACTACTTCTTTAGTCAGCTCCAAAGTACTGTGTGACTTGAAACATGAAACTTTGTGAGCCAGCTGGCCAGGATAATATGAGTTCCTCCACTTCTCTATCTTCATTGCTACATGAAAGACCAGGATACCTGGAGCACAGCACATGACAGTAAATAACAGATGTAGGAAATGGTATGGCAGACTGCTAGAGAGAACCTTGACTTTATCTCTCTTAACACAGTCAGACAGAAAATAAGTGCATATGCAAGCTGGTACACTGAGGTGAAACAGTGAAAATCTCCAGCACAAAGCAAAACAACTGTAGCTTAAAAGATTCAGTCACGCAAATATTCTCCGTAAAGGTCATAAAATGAAATTCTAGCTAAGGGTGTTGACTAAATATACAGAAAGTCATACAGACATAAAGGAATAATAGTGCCAAAAATTACCTACTCATACCTGAAGAACACCACATACACACATAGACACACACACACACCCGTATCAGATTATATGTTTTAACTAAACTCTTTCTGGTTTTAGAGTTTTCTTTTCTCCTCTCTTTAAACTCTCCATTTTTTTTTTTTTTAACATGGATATGTTTCTAATCCTGGCACACAGCATGAAAGAGGAACCTGTGTATTATTTCTGTCTTTACTTGATTTTTTTACAAAATAACAGTGTTCCAAGAGACTTACCCAACTATTTGAAAATGTTCCTTAAAAAACTACAGCCACTGAATTTCCACAAGTTGTTGCAAAACACAATCAAACAAATAATAATAATAAAAAATGCTAAAAATCACCCGTCTTACCACAGATCTCCCACCCTGTCCCCCCTAAACCCACAGGAAAACATTAGAGTTTTGTAATTTTCTGGAGAAGGAAAATAGATGTGGTTGCCTACAGAACAAAAGACGAAATACATTCCAGAGTGTCCATCATAGCTGGTGGCTTTCCATCACTGATACTTTTTATGCTAAGGAAGTTCCAGCCTGTGAGCCTCATCTAGTTACCATGATGACAGATTCACACCGGAAAAGAAAGGTGGTTGTTCAAGCAGATGGTTTATGCCACTAAACCAAAGCCAAAAAAACTCCTCCACAAACCATCAAACCAGTGACTTTCAATCTCGGGGTTCAAGGACACTATAACTCTATAGCCCTGTTCACATCTGGAGGAAATGAGAGTCTGGTATGGAGAGAAAGCCCTGCACTGAGCTCAAAGTCTGCTCAGCTGATGGGCTGGCAACAGCTGGGGACAGTGACAGTCTCAGTGTAACTCCTCCTTCTGCATGTTTGCAGAAGGATTCACCCTCAGTGAATGACTGCATTTTGTACTTCACCCACTAGGAGTAAATACTCACTGTAGCTCATTTGTGATTTGCGAAGTTTTGAAATCAAGTTATTGTTTATTTGTTTTAGTCTTACGGAGTGTTCTTTCTTGTAATATATTCTGGAAATTTTTAAATATACATAAATTTAAATATTGTATAAGAATGTTTGTCTTCTAGATCTCTCATGTGTCTTCTGTCCAAGAGTTCATCCTCATTAACATAATTAAATACACCACAGTGAGAGAAGCATTTTGATTTTAGAGGATGAAAATTAACTGCAACTTCATAAACACATAAGAAACACAGCAGGAAAAGGATGCCATGGAATTGTGATTCAGTTGAAACTGGAAAAGATCATACAGTTGTGACTGAAATCACTTGTGTCCTGGATATGTCAACTGCAGATCAGAAACAAAAACTGATTTGATTCTCAGTTCACAAGAAAAGAGAAGCTGAGAGTGAGGAATGCAGCCTGTGAATGTATAGTTACCTGAAAGTCTGGAGTGTTGGCACCTATGAATAGATTTAAGTATCACCAGAAGTTGAAAAAGAATACTGATTTTGTTTTTCTAAAGAGAAATTAAATCTTCATTTCATTTGGATCCCATTAACAATGCAAAGTAAATCCTTTGTGGTTTTGTAATCAGTGTTTTTCATCTTATCTTGGAGGGGGGAGCAGTTTGTTGTGGGTTATGAAAATACTTTTATTCAGAATATTTTATGGTTGCCATACCATTGATTTATTGAAATGTTTCATTTATGTAACACTGTTGTTTAATTTATAAGTGTTTTAGTTGATCAAACCTTTGCCTTTTTTCCCCATAGTAGAAGCAACTAAGTAGAGGCAAGAATGACAGAAAACAGTGTACTGTATATCCCATTTGGCATCCTTCATGACCACATTGGTGCCAACAATAACAGAAAGCAATAGGTAGATTTCTCAGAGTCACAAGCCTTGTTCTATACCTCCAAGGTACTGCATGATGAATGATCTACAAAAGGTACTGCCAAAAGTCACAATTTATTTGTTTCAAATATGAAAAAGAAATTAGTGAAGATGAGTGTCACCTGGCAGATGAGATGGGATGCAGTTCACCTGACTACAGAAGATTCCTCTCACCAGTTTTAGACTTCAGCTGTAAATGAGCTGAATTGTGCTCTAGAATAGCTCTTTAAAAAAGGTAACCTAGATGATTAGGTCAGGTCAAAAATATTAGTGTTTGCTCAGTATAATTTTACCACTGGTGTCTGCAGTTAGAATCTCAGTGACACAATGCAAGTCTCTTAGAAGCGTATTACTTAAGAATTTATTAAACCAGACAATTAAGTGAGAATCATTCCACTAGAAGAGTCTATTTACCCAAAGATATTTTTTGCTGTCATGAAAACAGACTAACTCTAAAAAAATAAGTTTTGCTAAAATTCTTTCTTTTTTCTACTTCTCCAGCACTTTTGGCTTTGAGACCTTTCTACTTGCAAACATCAACAACCTCTTGGATGTTTGATGTTTCCTCTTAATAATTGCACTTGCTGTGGACAGGGGGCAAGGCTCTTAAGCTGAAGCCTTGACTCTCTTTAGGTGAATGGTATAAGGAATCAACTAGTCCCAGCACTGTCATGTTTCTGACCCCTTCAGGGGTTTTGTCCTCTTTTTTTTTTTTTTTTTTTTTTTGCAGTTCATGTGACCTGAAGTAGGAGCAAGTTACCTAGCGCAGATCTTACTGCTAGGTAAAGTGATGAGTTCCCGGACTGATAATGAAATTAATAAGAAGTGCAGTAGCAAAAGGTTCTTCAGTCTTTATTGTTCTGTTTTTCCTATAAAACCCTTGGCCAGCAGGAAATATATGATTATCTATTTTGTTCTTGCTTAACGATAGTGTTGCATACAGTTCAATGGTAGAACAGAGTGCGGGTCTCATGCCATTGAATCCACTGCTCTGGAAGTGTGTGTGGGGGGATAGTAATGTTTTGTTTGTGGGGTCTTAAGACTCTTCCCAATTTCTCAACTTTTTATTAGGTCTCATCACAGAACAACTTGCCCAAATCCATAGACTGTTAATGTCAAGTGAAGTAAGGAAACAGTTAACATCGGTGATAGGAAGAGTCAGCCTTCCCTGTCAGTGGGGCCACCTGGTACCTATTAAGGAGTAGTTATGAGAGACAGGTGAGAGATAAAGTAGGAAAGTTTTATCGTATAGGAGAGAATGAGCAAGAGACAGCACTGGGCTAGTTGTAAGGGTAAGCAGAGCCAGGTGTTTGAAGCAATGGAGAGAGAGGAGATTTATAGGCTCCTTCAGCAGACAAAAGCCTGCTTTCTTCTTCCATCTGTAAGCAATGATATCGACTTGCAAGGACTAAATCAACTGAAAGCTGTTGTACAGAAGATACCAAAGTAGCATGTAGATGTCTTGGTATTTGCTTAAGGCTGAAGCAAGGATCATGGGTTTAATATTCACTTTATGGAATTTCCAGGACTTGTCTCATGCACCCATCCCTGTTTTGTTTACTTTTTGAGGGTTTTACTTTTAAAAAGCTATAAGGAATACCACTGTGTTCCAAGAATTATGGCAATTCTTGGGAAACACAACTGGCCAAAAGGATTGCTCATGAATAAAAGCTTTTATCTTTGCAAACTACATCTTGTCTGAAAGAGATTATATGTTTCTCAGCTTCTATTAGAGCAAGCAGAGCATTAGTAATCTTTATTTTAATTCCTAGGCTGTCTGCTACTCCCTTTTCTACCTATTTCCCAATTTAAAATCTATTGTGAGAAATATATAAATGGCAATGGATAACTACCTCCTATACAAAAAGAATTACTTTACAATTTGATTCTTGTTTCCCCTCCCAAATAAAATATTCTTTTTATTTATAACACAGGAGTGAAAAAAGACTGGTGAGTTATTTTTTAAAGATCTTACTGAAGGACAAGCATATGAGGTCTGAACAGCAGGAACCGCTCTGGGTTTGTAAGCACTCTGCGTGCTGAGTTTCCTCAGGACGTTCCATGGGTGTAGTAGTGTCTGAGCTGCAGGTGTAAGGACAGAGAATTTCCACATATTTTGCTCTAANCCACCCGCTGAACCAGGACACTGAGTTAGCCTTTGTTACTAAAGATCTGGGGCCAGCTGAAGATGAAGGTCCTTTCAACCTCCTGACTTTTATCTGCTTGCCTTAGAGGGTTAAAATGCATAGTATTGTGGGAATGCATTCCATTTAAATTATAAGACCTAGTCTTACAGTTCCTCTCTGAGTTCTGCTATCTAAGTCTTAGAAGATTGTCTTTGTGGTAAAGATGATCAAAATGCAAACCCCCAGACTGATGTGTTTTTCTCTACTCATTAATGCTGTGCAATAAGCATTGTTGTCAGAGTCATTGCTTTCTTCAAGTGGTCATTTGGCAACAGTGACTGCCAAAAACACAAAACACAATAGTGGACGTGCTCACATACTTATCTGTTCCCATGATCCTTTGTCAAGCTATTAAATTCATACATCTTAATGCCAGCAGAACCGGAATAATTTGAGGAGTAGATTTTGCAACATGATTTCTGAGGAGGAGGGAGGGGCAGGGCTCTAAAGTTTGAAGCTGCCCTGTGTGAGTGTCCTTGGCCATTCTTCTCTGCACAGCCAAATTACAAGGTTCTTCTTATATGTGATTTTTGTGGGGTTTTGCTGGGAGTTTCAGAGGAGGCTGCTAAAGCACTCTACGGACCCTGTTCCTTCCCCTTTCCTGTGCATTTTTCCTGCAGCTGGTCAATATTTTTATGTTGGGCATTGGCTGAAATGATTTGGTCTCTAACTAAGTGAACAAGTAGTAAATTATTTTAGTGAAATATTAGCAGTTCTGCTAATACTGGTTTAACAGTTCCTGTTAACCTAGGTGCTTTCCTAAGCAGAAAATTTTAAGGAAGCCTGTGTTTTTGAAGTGCTTCCTTGATTTCAGAACTTACTTTTTTTTTTTTTCCTGGTTTGAAAAGACAACAGTGCATAAGCTGACCTGATGGACTATCAATGAAGATGTTGAATGATGTATTCTTAGGAAATCCGAATACGCTGTCTGTGCCTGGACATTCTCATGCTTGCTGCAACTACCTGTTTCAGCAGATTTCTCCCCTGTCCCGCACTGAGCCCAAGGACTCAGCTGTGACCTGCAAAGCTTCCTGTTTACAACCATGCATCCTCCGAAAACAGAGTGCTCACTGCTTCCCACATCCCAGAAGCCATAGACGGATCCCATAACATCCTGTGCCTTTCCGTCATCACAGCATTGCTTCTTCTGAGAACTGCCAGGAGAAGTTGCTCACAGGATTGTTAACAATTGGTCATCACCTTCTGGATGTGTCAGACTGTTGAGTACTCTGAACCACTGGACTTCACGGACAAGGAAACAATATCAACAAAACATTTGCCCTTTGTTCCCTCTGTATATTGAGTTCACTGTGTATCATAGCAGATAACATACTTCCTACAGGGAGAAAACCCGCTGTCTTTTTCATTTGAAGATGGATGTTATATCACTTAAAGTGCACAGATTGAACTGGGATAGAAATGTAGCTCAGTACTGAATGGTCCTGGGAGCTGCACAGCCTATCTTCTCCGTTTTTCTCCTTGTGGTTATGGCCAAGGTATGTACATTGTCTGGCTCCTGCCAGCAATGTAATCTCCTCAAGGAGAAAAAAGTCCAGTCTCCAGCTCCCTACAAAGAGAAGCCCAGATTAAGACCTCATTCCTCTTATTTCTTCCTCTGCCCTGCAATGTACTCCTGTTGTCATTGGTGGTTACTTAACAGCGTTCAAGGGAGAATGACTAGAAATGATAAATTGGAACATAAAGAGTAAAATCCTCCCTAGTGGGGAAAAATAAATGGAGTTCACTGATACTTTTGTTTGCTGAGGGCTGCCTACACAGGCATACTTTGGATCATGAAAAAAAAATAAAGCTCTTTCTTTTAAGAAGTTGTCTTCAAACTGTATAACCCAAGCCTAAACTGAGCCCTGCATCCACTTTCAGTAAGAAATCTGGTGCCATGAGAAGTGGGCTGTGCCACCTTGTATAGCTTTCTGCTCATAGGGATAGTCAGGGAACTGCTCTGGTCCTATCCCTGGTCCTGCCCATGGAAGAATGTTGTGTTGTCAATGCCGCTGTGTGTGTCACACAGACCTCATAAACAAAGGTCAGGATTTTGCCTCTATGTGCAAATCTAGATTTGCTATGCAGTACTAAGATTGCATGAACTTTGGAATACATATTTCTCCTGTCTAAAGTTTATCTCTAATTAAGCCTTTCAAAATGTATTTGGGAATACAGATCCCTCACAACCTTTCCATTGTTTTTGCAGTCAAAACAGCAGCAGCCACAACCATGCACAACACATTATTAAAAGAAAAAGACTAGTTTAAACTAAAGACTATAATTGCATGCCACTAAGTAAAATGTATACTTTAGAAATTCTTTCCAACATATGAAATGATTCAATAGAGGGTAGAATTTAACACCAAAAAAAGAGTTGCTATAAGCCTCGAAGACCATCCCTACTGAAGAAAAAGATATTTTCATATATATATATATATATATATAAATGATTAAATGCTTGAAAAACAGACTGAATAAACCCTAAATCCACAGCTGGAAGCAAATTCTTCAATTTATAGTTTAAATTAATGCAATAAAAAGGGAACTGCAAGTTAGGGGAAATCCTACTTTTCTTATTCCTCAAGTAAAATCAGTAATGAAATCAAATAGTAAACAGACTTTCTTCCTTACATGTGCTCTCAAAAATAAGCAATGAATGCAGAATTTGTGTGAATTTGGGCTTTGGGAAAAGTAATCAGCTGTTGCCAAAACTCGTTAACTCTACATACTCTTTTTTCAGCCATCTGGAATGCACATATATGCTGTCCTTCTCGCTGAATAATTATTTATACACACATAACGTCAAACAAAAAGAAATCCAAAGGAACAACTCAATAACCTGGCACATGCCTCAGAATTTTAATGCATCCTTCTTGACTTTGTGTATGCGTGTAGTACCTCTGTAGAAATAGAAACTTTGTTCTTTAAAACCTTGTTTAATTAATGTCTGAAGTGCTGGCACGCTATCATAGAATCAGAACAGGTGGAGTTGGAAAGGACCTTTAAAGGTCATCTAGTCTAATGCCCCTACCATGGGCAGGAACATTTTCCACTAGTCCAGATTGCTCAGAGACCCATCCAATGTGATCTTCAATGTTTCCAGGGATAGTGACTCTGGGCAACCTGTTCCATTGTTTCACCACCCTTATTGTAAAAAACTTCTTGTTACTTGCAGTGTAAATCTACCTTCTTTTGATTTAAAACCATTACCCCTCATCCTATCACAACAGGCCCTGCTACAAAGATTTTCACCATCTTTCTTATAACTTCCTTGTAAGTTCTCCTCAGTCTTCTCTTCTCGAGGCTGAACAACTCTGATTCTTTCAGCCTGTCCTCATAGCAGAGCTGCTCCAGCTGTCCATCCTCCTCTGGACTCCAAAAGTTCTATGTCTTTCCTGTGCTGAGGACCTGAATCAAGGTGAGTATTCCAGATGAGGTCTCACCACAGAGGACTAGACAGGGAGAATCAACTCCTTCAGCCGTTTTGGTCCCACTTCTTTTGATGCAGCCCAGGATAAGACTGGCCTTCTGGGCTGCAAGAGCACATTGTTGCCTCATGACTAAGTTTTCATCCACCAGTAACACCCAGTCCTTCTNTCTCACCACAGAGGACTAGACAGGGAGAATCAACTCCTTCAGCCGTTTTGGTCCCACTTCTTTTGATGCAGCCCAGGATAAGACTGGCCTTCTGGGCTGCAAAAGCACATTGTTGCCTCATGACCAAGTTTTCATCCACCAGTAACACCCAGTCCTTCTAGGCAGCTGTTCTCTCAATCCCTTCATCCCCTAGTCTGTATGGATACAAGGTGCAGTGCCTTGCATTTGGCTTTGTTGATCCTCATGAGGTTTCCATGGGCCCACTGCTCAAGTTTATTCAGGTCCCTCTGGATGGCATCCCATCCCTCAGGCATGTCAACTGTACCACTCAGCTTGGTGTCATTTGAAAATTTGCTGAGCATGCACTCGATCCTTTCCTCTGTGTCATTGATGAAAATATTGCATAGCATTGATGCCAATGTGGACCCCTGAGGGACACCACTTGTCACCAATGCACATCAGGACACTGAACCATTGACCACTACATTCTGAATGAAACTGTCCAAACAATTCCTCATGCACCAAAAGGTCCATTCATCAAATCTGTATCTCTCCAATTTACAGCGGGATATTGTGGAAGACCATATCAAAGTCTTTATGGAAATAGAGATATGTGACATCCATAGCCATCAAGCTACTATCAAGGAATAGACTTGGTGTCACTTTGCTTGTTTAATGTTGGGTCTTTGATATTACCACTAGCAAGGCAGGGTTCAGTTTCCTAGAGTGACTTTGTAAGTGAAGATTTCTTTTTTGCATGGAGTGAATTTTAGATATCAGGTAGATATTCTGCTTTATTATGGTATATTTGACAAACTGTGTGACTGAGCTGTATATATATCTATTTCTGTGTGACTGTTATGTGATTTCCTTTATTTGGTGGTGTTATCTCGTTGCTAGATCACAGTAATAGAAAAGGTGACTCAAGTTCCCTGTGAATTATTCTGTGACAGAATACCCTAGGTAATTCAGGAAAAGTCCAGCCCAACCTCATCCCACAGCTATTGTGTGATTGTCATTGAGTCAACAAAAGGGACTGACCCTGAGTGGAAATTACATGAGGCCAAGGTAAACTTATCAGTCTCAATAACCTTCACACTTTTTTTTCTTCCTTCCTTCTATTTCAACGTGGGCTAGTTTTACTCTATAGTAGCACAGAAGCCTTGTGAGCCAGTGTGACCTTCCTTTCCCTTTCTAAAGCTTACTACTATATTTCTTCCTCCATCCAAAATTTTATCTACTTTGTGAAACTTACTACCACAAGCTGTCAGAGGGGCCTTGCAGTGTTTTGGCTTTATAAAGGATGGCTTGTTGAAAGTTCTGAACATCCAAGAAACAAGAACCGGATGTTTGAGAACTAAGCAATTAAGTAGGTAACATTCCCTAGCATGTAGGTAACCCCACTGTTTCTTAAGAATTTACCAGCGGTGGACTTGGCATACTGTTGGGCTAATGGTTGTACTCAATGATCTTGGAGGTCTTTTATAATGTAAATGTTTCTATGATTCTAGGAATACAGTTTGTCTCTTCTAGTGCAGTCCTTTCTCCCACACTACAAAACAGGTGGTGACAATTCATTTCCAGAAACTTTTCTTGCTTTCTTGACAGTAGAAACACTGCTACCATCTACAATGATTTTTATTAAATTCCCTTCTCCATAAACATCAGTGGGATCTGCACTTAAAATATAAATGTCATCAACATGTGTTGTAAGTATCTTTGCTCTTCATTTAAGATTGCTTTGTGTCAGACTCGCTAGTCAGGGCAGGATCTGGATTGTTTTTGTGTGTGTGATTTCCAGCAGTTCCTCAGTTCCTCTCAAAATATATGCAGTATTTATAAATCTTGTGCTTTACTGGACTAAGTTACATCCTACTGACAGCCTATTGTCCCTGCTACTTGTCAATGGACACTGGTAATTTATTCATTCTCTCTCTTTCTCTACTCGAGGCAAGTTTAGCTGAGGACTGTGCTAGATGGCTCATAAAAATTCCATTACAGCAGTTCCCAAGGTGAAGGAGTATTGGTGGGGCATTTGCCATAGAGACTGCCTGAAGAGGAGACATTGTGACTCGGGAGGCAAAAAATGCCTCCACTGTGAAAGCAGATGAATCAAAAATCTTGTCCTGACCTTTTCCTGCCAGGCAAGGAAAGATCAGCCATACTAATCAGGTGGGAGCAGTATGAGCTGTAAGAGGAGCAAGCTACTTCTGTGCTGGTTTACTGCAACAGTCTAGCAGAGGGAAGGAATTAATCCAGACTAATTTCCTCATTAATTTCCTTTGTAATTCACTGTAGTTCCCATTGTAACTGGAAGTACTCTACAGCTATCACAAAGAGATTTTGATTTGGCATATTTAAGAACAGAAAATGGAAGTGAAAAGTCAAGGAATAAGAATGCCCTGGTAGAATGAGTGCACACAATTTATGAATGTCATCTGTACTGTGAGTTTTCTCACGCAAATTATAATCATCCATGAAGGCTCAAACCATGAACACTTTCCATCAGAGCTTCAGACTCCAATATAACACAGTTAGTCTCAGAGAATCTGTTTTGTTTTGGGTTTTTTTCTTGATTAGAGAAACGTGAAGAGAAACTTAACCTTGCTCAAAGTATTATATACCTTTCCAACTTTCCTTCCCTGTTGCCTGTTCGGAGTAACCAGAAAATGCTGAAAAAATAAGGTAAGTAAATTCAGAATTCAGAGGTATTTAATGTTACTTTCTCAATTTCTACTGGAATTCTGGAGAATAAATTATCCTAGAAGTAAAAAGACTGCACTGAGGTTTTGATATTTTTCAGCCATTTTCCCTTGAATCTGTGAATGCAGATCTCATCAAAATTAGTAGAGTTATATTTATTTAACAACACTAAGGAGAAAGCCCTACCAATCCCTCATGTTATTGACAATATTAAAACTATAAATTCTCAGTTCTTAATTATTTTCTGATTCTATTAATTTCTAACTTCATAACCTGTGACAGCTACTTTTTTCATTAAATGCCCCACCTGTTGAAGGAACTTTTCAGCCTACATTTATATTATTCTTTCGCTTTCCTCCAATTTGTTATCAAATCTATAATACAGAAAGATATTTGAAATCTTACACAGTTTCTTTAACAATGTAAGCCCCAGTGGAAGATATGACTAAAGGGATGGACAGCTGAAAAGTTGGTAAATCAAGCTACACTGACTTCAATAAAAAATTACAAACTTGTATGACTCAACCCTGCAAAGGCAGCATAAACCATTCCAGTAGTCATTTAGGGGGGGTTTTGTGGGGGTTTTTTTGTGTTTTTTTTGTTTGTTTTTGGTTTGGTTTTGTTTTGTTTTGTTTTTTCCCGAAAGCATGATGAGCAGTTTTGTCTGGATTTCAAGCCTCTACCTTTTAACCACTTGTTTTTACACAGCTATTTGTCTATGTCCTCAACTGAGCCCCTCTGGCCACAACTCCATGCTGTGGATACCAGACACAGTGCAAAAAAAGTTACTTCTGCACTGAGAGTTGAGAACCCAAATCTCCCCAGCTGAAGCCTATGTTGCCTCTTCCTTTCTTATTCTGGTTTAGTGCTATTGAGACAGAGCTGCAAGTTCTGCTGTGGAAGATAGATTTATAACATGTTGCATTAAATCAGTTTTTACCCTGTTCTGTTACATACTTCTTGAGATTGATCTACTCCCCACTGAAGTCAGTGGGTGGTTTTCCACTGAATTCAATAGCTTTTGGACTGAGCCAAAATGAATGAATGAAACAGTAGGTCACTACAGCACATACAAGAGCAAGACAGTACATTAAATGCATGTGTTTTTTCATCACAATTGGTGTTTCAGGCTGTTTAATCACTGCCTCTCCCTGTATAATAACAAAAGATATCTGGGCCTGGAAAAGATAAGTTATTTCAAAGTTTTTTTGTTCCGCTGACTTTTTTAGGTGTATCCAAATAGTACATGCCAAAATGTGACACAATTGCTATGCTCATGTAAATTCAGAAAGGTTAAGTTTTGAAAATAAAAATGTCGTTAGTACTTTGAAAAAATAATCACCTCAGTTTTCCAGAGTGCGCAGGTACTTACCATAAGTATTGTTATATTCTTGTAGAAAATAACATGCCAGCACTCGTGCATATATTCAAACTCAAGCAAATATCAGAAGAATTTGCCTTGATGGTAGTTCATATGTCTTAATATCTGTCAACATTAGTCATCTGCGCATTTAAGTTTTGTTAAATGTACAAACTATGTGACACTCCACCCTTGTTGCAACATCAGCTTGCAGTGTCCAGTGTTTTTGTGCTTTAAGGACTCATTGTCTCTCAGGCCACAGGTCTGTGGTAAANGGGGAAGGAAAAAATCCAAAAGAATTATAAGACTTTGCAGACACCGAGGTAACTTATTTAGTGAATGGATTTATTAATTAATTTATTTAAACTTACTGAAACAAGGTCAAGTCCTGAAAAATTGGAGCTAATCACACTAAGGTCACCCTTTTAATGTAAATCCACCCTTGCTGCATATGTACTACATTAAAAAAGCTTTAGATGTATGATCAAATAGTACTCTTATGTAATAAAACTTCCTTCCAGTCAGAGGATGGATGGTACTCCAGAGATGAGAGTGAGCTGTGCAGTGGTGGCTGTAAGAAGGGGAGAGCATGTCAGACTGGGTTTCTCCATCTGAATAAAGTAGACACTGAGTAGTTGCAGGTCAGGGCAGATGGCAGAAAGGCATCACAGAGTGGGCAAAACAGTCTTGGATGCCTGCTGAAATATTTCATTGAGGGTGGGATCAAGATCCTACATGGTAGCAAGCAAAAAAAAAAAGCAATATTATTTTATATTCAGGTTTGGATTGTTTTAAAGAATTAAGTGTCCATGAGATTGTAGAGGAGAACAACTTAATTCCCTAGTTACTTCCCCCAGTTCCACTCTGTGATTATCCATACTGCATGCAGACTAGTTTGTCCATGGATTATTTTTTAAACTAGTTCTTCTCAAAACAAAATCCTGGTGTAGTTTATCAAGACACTGCTGCTTATTGAATTATGGATAATACCTCATTCAAGTTTGCTACCTTCTCTCCAGTTTCATTTTCCACAGCTGTTCCCATGGACACTGTGCCTTCCAGTACCCACTCAAGCAACCATAAGCCATGACACATTTCAGGACATGCAATAAGCAGTGTATGGAAACTGTAGTTATATATTTGCATATGGATTCCAGAGGACAATTCAAAAATCTCGTCTTCTGGGTATGTTCAATCCACTGTAGATGTGACTACCTCGGAGCAATGTTAATTTGAACCAATTCACATCACTTGGTCTAGAGGTGAAGAGTCCTTGAAACAGAGACCTTCAATGAGATGTGCAAGATCTGGAATAGAATGGAGACTTAGAGAAATTGAATTAATTTGAGTATATTATACAGAAAGCATCATCAGGCTTTAATAGCAATCTCAGCGGAAAAGGCAAGAAGTGACAACAGAAAGAAGTATTGTCTGTCGACCTCCAACATACATTGATTCAACCATTCATTTAAAGGAAGGTGACAAAAACTTCATGGGTATGTGTGAAATGGGAAAGAACTTCTTGTGTACCGTCAGCATAAAAATGTGCTCTGCAGCTATGCAAGTAGAAAGAAATTAAGATAATTGACAAAATTTTGGAAGAAAGAGAGAGGAAAACTAAGATACATCTCTGAGGAGCTGGTGCTGGGCCTCCCAGGCTTTTATTTTGTTTTGAGTAGCTGTAATATATTCTGCCTCATTACACTTCCAGGGGAAATTGCAAATCCTTACAAACCCCACAACAGTCATGAAGCATCAAATATTGAAAATCTGAGAAATATTGATGCTTTGTGGGATATTTCCAGATCCCACTTAATGCGTGATTCATGACAGCAATTATCCTCTTCATGCTAGGGGTACAGTAACTAATTAGGTAGGCTCATGAAAGCACCTTCAGAATCTGTAAGGAAAGCCTTACTGATGTGATTATATTCCTGACATGTTCTTCAGTCCAAAGCAAGCTTAAAATTGCTTAAGTCCACAGTTCAAATGAACAGAAATGCAGTGCCAGGGTTTGGAAGTACAGTAGTTTAATGTACCATTTACTTTAAAACATATTGTGCTCTGGACGAGTCATTCTGTGTATTTTATGATGTTTGGAGGCAAAGTTGCCTAATGACTGTAACTAAAATCTGTCTGGGTTATAAGTATGAGTGAACTATTGAAACATTACTTATTATGAGGGAAGACTGATGGCTACCTTGATTCGCAGCCTGCGAAGTTAAAATAAGTGCAAGGCAATAGACCTCCTGGAAAGCAAATAAACTGCATAGCCTGAGTGAACCCAAAGGATAACACTACCAACAGCTGTGCTGGCATGCTCTGGTGAGTTCCTAAGAAGGGATGATCAAAGCTCCCTTGCTCCTGGTAGTAATTCAGCTGCTTTGGTATCACACATTTTCATCCTTCCTATGTTTTGTTTGGGTTTTTTTCTTACAATCTACTAAACTGAATTAAAAGACAGATGACAAAAGAAAGAATAAAAAAGATGAAGAGGAGACAAACAGAAGGCAGAAAAGTCCCTAAGTTTTCCCAGAGAAAAGAATATTAAGAAAATTAATGCATGTGTACTGAAGCTGATTCAGAGAATTATGGACCAGAATTTGCTGAGTAAGGAGCAATGTTTGAGAGTTACTCAGTCACCTTTACCTGTTGAACTTCTTTAGAGATGGTGCTGCAAAAATGTCCTTTTCCCATTTTGACAAGACAGAAACTCACTACTGTGTCCCGGAGATGGATCAAAGTCCTCCTTCTTCCCAAGGGCATTTATTGACATTTCAATGGCTGATGTATAAATAGGTAAGAGCAAGAAGCAACTCTCTTCCTTTTTCTTGACAAAGAGGAAGAGTTGCTTAGCAAACGGGGAAATGATGCCCAAAGTCTTACTAAAATATATTCATGTGCAAGGATATAAACTTCATATTCTATATGCACATGTGTGTGTGAACTTGCACCAAAATTTTTAGCTCTTTAGAGTTTTCTGACTATTTTACTTAATAATTTTTTTGTCATTTATATTTAATCAGGTAAAGGAAGACTATTTTGTATTCTCTCACACAGAACACAGACTTGGTAATCACTAGTATTTGACAAGGTGATATTCCTCCCCTGCCTCCACATACACTCACTTTCACACAGTCACATTCAAAATACAATAACTTATATTTAAAAAATTGAAGAATGCTAAAACTCATCTGAACTCTTTCAGAGCAGAAATAATTCTTGCTGAGTGTTCAGATCATGGGATCACAGTGTCACATGCAGTTTATGAGGCTGATTATACCTGGATGACTTCACAGCCTTTTACCAAAGACTTTAAGCTTTTTTAATGATACTATTAAAGTATTCCCTGTGCAGCTAGCTTTCAAACCCTTAAGAGTTTGAAGTACTTTCATTACAGATCTCTGACACTGTATTTTCCACTCTGCTCTACATTTCTGAGGACCAGATAATATAAATAAATGAATCCTGCATGTGACAATATGTCTTGAGAGACTCAATACTATAAAAATATGTTTTAGCTACTTATGTTGATTTTTAGATAATCTTTAAAGATGTCTGCAATTGCTACTGTCTTCTCCCTGAAGTTATAATCCTCTTTCTGGCTTAACTATTTAGTCCTTCAGAAGTTTGACACTAATTTCTCTTGTCAATTATTTTGTTCCATGGCACTCTTCTGTAAATTACTGAAATTCTAAAGCATGGAGGCATATTCACCTGTTCAAAGTGCTACACCAGCTGAAAATATACAGTGTTTTTCCTTTCAACAGAACTATTTCCTTTAGAAAAAGAGCTAGGCATTTCTTTTATGTCTCCTCTTAAAGGCATAATGCTTTTTTATTACTTTGTACTGTATGTTATTGTCTTTTGTTTTAAAGAAGAATTTGTAAATTTAATAACTACACACAAAGAAAATTATATTGCATAACTGCAGTTAGAAACAGTTAGATTTGCCTCGTAACAGAATAAAAGTGCATTTTAAATTAAAATAGTTGCATACTGTTATGGGTTCAATGCTCATTCATTTATCTCACGTAAAAGAAAATATCAGACTTCTGAAGTCAAGGGAACAATCATTTTCATCTATGACTTTTGGTAACGAAGGCTGAGCTACTTAGTGCTACCTGGGGTATTTAGCTACAAAATTGCAATTAAATTAATGGGAAATGCAAGGCTAAGCCTCCTGCTGTATATTCTGTCATAGTATCAGCTGTAGTATCCTAAAACCTGGAAAAGTTACTGCCAGCTTCAAAACTGACCGAGTTGCTTAGCTTGCCCACTTACCTCGAGCCTTGTTGGGTAAACCTTGATATAATTTTTGTGTTTTCCATTTGGCAATAAACTGTGTAAATATTTTTGTGTTAGTACAGAGGCTTTTGTGCTTACAAAGCTAGCCTGTCACTACAGCTGTATTACTGATGTAGTAACCATGGGGGGCAACAATCATTGTCTTACTGCCCTGAATTTGAGAAAAAAAATATTCAAACAGAAATAATGGGGGGGGATTGGAAAAGTTTCTGAAGAAAGCTCTGAGTCACAATACAGTGGGTTGCAGCAAAAAATTGTCTGACAGCTGTAGAACAGTAATATCTCCAAAAGCTCTGTTCTTTCTTCTGTTATCTTACATTTGAACATTTTGTCTTAATCTGGCTATTGCAAGCAGACAGTCCAGTGCAGACAGGTGATACTGCCCTCATACCTTCAGTGACTTTTGTAAGCCTTAAAGTGAGGCCAAGAAGAAAAGAGAAGGGAACTAGAAAACATCCAGACAAAATAATAATACTCTATCAAATTTATCTAGATACTTTCAAACACTACGGCACTCCTCACTTTGCTTCTGGAACATGCTAACACTTAATAGCCACTGATGCAACAGGGCCAGGGTTTTATTCAGACTCACTAAGGTCCTACTTATTTTTTATGTAAGTCAGTTCTCAAGAGACATACCAGAAACATTTCCACCTCACAGAAATCAGGGGGAGATGACCAAAGGCCAGCAAGCAAGGGGTTATATGGAGGAATTAGTTGGAATTCTTTCATTTCCCTATGGGTTGGTCCAGCCAATAGTAGTCTGAAGAGTATTGCTGTGGTCTATTCACCAAGTGACTCGATGCCAGAAATTTTGCCTTTTGTTCTTTGTAAGCTAGAAGGCTATGTAAATGCGATTTTCCTTGAGATGAAACCAAAATATTTTAGGAAAGGGTATTTGATGTTTCAGAGTGATTGCAATAATTTAATAAAATGGATACCACTACCTTTCTGGAGATGAATATTTATTGGGAACTATAAGCTCCCTATGCATTATGCAGCTGCATATAATCTTACCACAGCAGAAGGGCAAGAAGGAACTACTGGGGTTCTGCTGTCAGTAGAGAGACTCTGAAAGTCTGTGAGCACCGAGAACTAGCCAGGCTTTTCTTTATGCCATGGTTCTTCCGATCAGCTGCGGGGGGTGGGGGAGTGGGAGGGGTTGGGGCAGAGAGGGAGGCTGAGCAATCAGCAAGTACACTCTGGAAGGGAAGAACTGGAACAGAAACTAAATTTTATTTAATAAAGGGGAAAAGAAAAGAGCTGCTACTGGGACCAACAGAGCTACTAAACCCGTTCTATCTAATTGCCTTCATGGAGCAAAAACTTCCTTAACTGGGACCATGTTAAATACTTGCAAAAGTGTTACGATATCCAGTCCTTAGTTTCAAGAATTTGGAAATATGTATCTATCAACTGGTCACAAAACAGATACCATCTCCTCAATAAACATTGTAAATGTCACAATGAAGAAAAGTAGTAGAGATTTTTATTCAAATGCACCAGCACAAACTAGAAATTATTTATGATAAGCTCTTTTCTATGACTTAATGCCCAAGTTTGTCTAGCATAAGTGCAGGAGCAAATTATTTTCATTGATAGAGTTACATACAAACATTCCCTTTCATGGTTCCATATTTTGTACATAATATAAAAAAAAAAGTTAATCAACTGTAAGCCTTTAATTTCACATAGACTCATGCTATATAGTAGAAAAGAAACTTTCATTTTAGAAACATTAGAAAATGGAAAATGAAGTGTTTTTAATCTCTACCTCCCTGCCAAGTTATCATTCCCTCCTGAGTAGGAAAGTTCATTTATTCAGTGATCACGAAATTTAAAAAACTGTTTTCTTTAAGTCTTCAGGATTTTATCTGCCTCTTTAAACCACACACCCTGCTATCTTTGTCAAAGGGTCAAAATAAAGAAGTTTTCAAATTGCAGGAGCAGGTACCAGGGGAAAATGTAAATCTTTCGTAATCCGAAAAATCTCTGTTTTTGTTAGCACTCTGTGGAGCAGATAGGTAAGGTCAACTTTTTTTCATAAATTCTCAGACCACCCACAAGCATCAATAAAGATATAGCTATACATATATGTATGTGCATGAAGATATAGAGTATAAACCAGAACAATTTGGACAAATATTTGTGTTACTTCTATAAAATGAATAATAAAGTCAATAAAAAGATTTGCACAAAGCAAAGAAGAATCAGTTCTGGATTCTTATATAGCAATCAGGCAATTACACTTTTTTATTTGCATACAATTCCATCACAACTCAGGTGCCCAAATTAGAGACAAAACTTGCAGATGGTTTGTATTTTGTTTGCACATACCCACTTCCCCTGAATTCTTTCAGTCCTCTATTCGTTTGGGTTTTAGTTTTTTCCATATTCCATATACCTGTCTTGAGATCTTTCAGTGCACAATTCTGAACATCTTTGCAGGAAAGAGCTGCCGTAAGATCCTTCCAAGTAAAAGTTCTCCCAGTTTCACTTTAGGAAATAATCTGCCATCACTTGGGCTGTCACCATTAAGGCAAATAGGTATGATTTCCTTCATAATATGATAATACCTACAGGTAGGTTTATTCAGGTCCTTTGAACAAGAAATATCCATTGCAGTAGACTGATTTCTATCTCCATTCTGCAGTTCTTTCTTTGGTGAACACATATCAGCCTCTAGGATCTTGAAATCATTGCTTACTGAGAGTGGAGTTTATGTCAGGTAACTCATAGCTATCTCTACTGTTTAGAAAGGAATCACTCTTAATTAGTACAAAAAGCTAAAGCTGGATGGAGATTTTTACAAGGAGCAATGCATAACAACACACTAAGAAATAAACTGGAGTAGCCTTTTCTCTAAAGCTGCTTGTCAGGTAGATTCGTGTATTTGCCTTCCATCTCTTCCTGAATGAGCTTAGCAAAGAGAGTCCAGCAAGAAGTTTAAGGGGCAAGGAGTGGGAGTGGGGGTAAAAAACTTTCCATAAAGAATAGTAGGGGAAAACACTTCCCAGCTATGAGATCTACTTGGTGCACAGTAACAGAAGGCTCACGAGCATAGTTTTGAATCTCCCTTTTTTTTCCTGGTATAAATATAATAATTTTTTTATTGTACTCATAAGGCACTTTTTCATGGAAGGTAAGATTTCTCTCACCTAGTTCTGGCCATCTTGATCACAGGCCTCCAATCTGAGTTAATTCTTGAGGGGTGTATAATGGGCTATAGTAAGAAAGAAGTCCCTCTAATTTGTAAGTTAAATACTTATTTTAGGGAAGGATGGAAAGCCCTCCAGACATGTTCATCTTCCTCCCTTGACTCCAGAGGGAGCTTAGGTGATTTGTTAAGACCAGATGACTAACCTTCACATGGCTAGCGTCAGGCCAGACTCAGTTTGCAAGGCGATACGCCATACAAGGAATGACAGGGCAGAAAACAGCTTAAACCATTCTTCCCACACTAACCAGTTCTTATTGTACTCCTTTTGAGACACAAGTCCCTCCTGCATGTTTTAGGAATCAGGGCATATTGCAGTAAGGAGAGGAGCACTTTGTTTAAATTGCCATACAGTTCCACCACTAAATTTCCGCAGTTAGCTTTTAAGGATTAAGCTGCAGAAATAGAAATGATCATCTGACACTTCTGCAAGACAGATCAGCTTGTCATTAAATGCTCAGTTAACAAAAGAGAAAAGGGTAAAATTTCATGAGGAGAATTTTCCTTTTGAATTAAATAGCTATTTGTAAACTCACATGCCACTTTTGCAATCTAGACTGTTGTGACAGCCATGCCGTAGTGAAATGGAAGTTATAAAAACGTTCATTCTTATTCTGTTAACAACTTTAAGAGGAAAAAATATTAAGATGATCCAGAATAGTTCTGTGCAAAGCCTGCACTTGCTATAGGCTCTCAGCTTCATCCAAATGACTTTATGAAACACCAAATTAAAGCCAATGAAAATAAAGTTTGGAGCATTCAAACTATTCTAAATTTAGATGTCTGGTATTTTATGTCATTGCTGGTTGTCCTGCCCTTATTTTAATACTCCACCCAGACCAGTTCTATTTTCATCCATGCTAAGAATGTAGCTATTCTTATAACTTTACCATTTTTTCCAATAAAATTGCTGGGTTTCTACTAAAAATATTGAATATTGATATAGCATTAGAGCTTGCAAGTGGTTAAAATACATCTGAATTACTTTTTTTTAAATAATATTTTACATTGTAAAAAGTGATACCCTGTTTTACCCATTAAGCAATTGATTCCAAAGAAACATTTGAAATTATTTCAGGTACATCAGATTCAAGTTAATGAAACTAGTTCAAAACAGCATATTATTAGCTCTCACTAAGATGATGGACTATATTTATTCCACCATTTAAACTGCATGAGTCACTTATAAGATGTAGAACCAAAGTGAAGGAAAAATTCTTATCCTTTTAACAACCAGCTTAGATTCTGAATAGTTATTTGAACATACATGTATTTTTTTCACTGCCAGTTTAGAAACACCTCTCCTATGATGATAAAAGACAAACCATGGGACTTCTTTGCTTTATGCTGAACTATTTAATTCAACATCACAGTAGTCGGATATTTTATAGTGGACATATTGACTAATACACAAGTTTATATCCCAAATGTGACAAACTGCAGGTATGAAAACTGGAATGTGTCCTAAAAGTGCATGGCATTGTTTTGCATCCCTTTGACACATTGTGTCCAAAAACCTTAGAATATTTGCAGAACTAAAAACAGCTATTAAATTTTTGCAATGATTATCATGATTCATATACTGATTATAGTTGGCTATTGAATTATTCATCCAAGCCGCTCTCTGGATTTGGGGAGAGAGGTGAAGGAAAAACCAAAAATCATGAGGGATTTTCTCATGTGCAGGCTGTGAGCATTCTTTGCAGAATCTCCAACTCCTCTCTGAAAATGTAGAGATACTACTCTGTTGGTGATGCTGACTGAGGAAGACCCTTAAGCTGAAACTATACTCATAGTATAATACATAACCTGAGATTGTGTATCTTATCTTTCTGACTGGAACTATGTGTTCTTGTAAAGTAAAGCCTGGGTTTACAAAAGTGTTTCTAGAATCCTACAGGATTATTTAAAGAATTTCTTTGAATGTTACCAAAGAGATAAAGGTGATGTAAAGTATCTATGCCTGATGCCAGGAATCTTTTATAGAAAACTGCTTTTCTTCACTCACTTGGCACTGGTCTAGAGGAAGTTGATACAGTGGTCAATGAACAAACCCTGAGAAACTAAACTACATTCAGATTTGTCCTTTCAATTTTTAGCAACTGAGTCTACTTTTTCACATTTAAAAAAAATCTTATTATCAGTATTTAGGTAGTTAAAATCAAATTATTTGATTTGATATTATTTGAACTGTACCTTTATATCTGCCAGCTGCAGGAAAACATGGAGCACTACAGTTTCCGTTCCACTTTGCTTACCAGGAGAACCTGCTGAGCAACTTCCATTTCTCCCATTCCTTCTGCAATAGAAAGCAATAGTGACTTTGGAAAGTCCTGTCCCAGTTGTTCATGACTGTAGGACCTTGTGCTGTGCAGAATTCAAACACATTTATTAAGAGTAATAATTAACTTCTAATATTGACAGGGGAATTATAAAAAGAACTACTAGTAAGAATCTGTCACAGACCTTTGAAGGATGTAAGTCTACAGCACAATGTAGGAAGAATTTGACAGAATGCTATATTACGATATGAGTTTTTTGTTGAGCTGCTCAGAAATTCTTTTCAGAATAGGAAATTAAGTTTCCGTNGGGGGGGGGGGGGATGGTGGTCAGGGAAGGTTTTTGAAAACTGAAACAATAGTTTGACTTAGGTGAGCAGCTAGTTAACAGAGCATCAAAGAGTTTCTTCTCATTTAAAGGCAGAAAACTGAATTAGCTTAGTATTTCTGAATCAAAATGCTTTATAATTTCTGGTCTACAGGGTGCCTTGACCTTCTGTTCCAGTTTGGAAAGTAAACAGGTACCGAAATGAGTAAATGTGACAGAAACTCCATTTTCATGCAGCTGTATTTATTTGCATATGTAGCACAGTAAAATTGTGGAGGGTCTTTTGCAGCATCCTGCACTCCAGAAAGAACAAGTAGGAGCGGATTTGGGAGCACTCTGTATTTCCTGCTGGTGCCGACTATTATACCACTAATAGAAATGACCTTTACAGAGATCAGAATTAATAACATATACAAAATTCATGGCTACCTAGCAAAAAAGATTTCAGCTGAACTGTTTCACGTTTAATTTGAAAATGGCAATAAAAATAATAAATGGAGAAGTCTTTTAAAACTGCAGTGCATTCTCCTGTGTTTTACCATTTCTTGTCCCATTTCTTTTTTTCATTCCTCACGCCACTTCTGTCCCATAGATATTTTTATTATTATTTTAAAATAATAGTAGTACATAATATGTAGTACATAATATCTGTCTCTGAAATAGTTAGCACAGGGCAGAGAGAACCAAGAGTGAATTAATTATTATTTTTTAGTTTCTTTAGGAGCATGGTGCAGATATGGGTTTAAGCCACAGACTTGACACTGGGTTTGATGTAAACTTTAGGGAGGAGGGTGCTGCTGACAGATAAATTGCAGTTAGTTAAAGCTTCATAGCACTTCCCTTCCTGTTCTGCCACCAGAACTACTGCAGAAATCCTGCACAGCACAAAGGGATACAGGAGACTGGTACAAAGAGTTTCTGGCATTCAGCAGAACAGGTCCTGGCTGTGGGAAGCCAATACTGGTTTTGAAAACAATCTTTGGAGGCAGTGTACATTTCTCAGAAAGCTCTGCAGGTGGCCCTAGCACTGAGTTTTTAAAAGCACAAAGCTTTCAGACATCATTACACAGATCTGCTATATACTTAAGCCTCTTCTTAGAATGAATGTAAGGTGTCTAAATAGAGGGTCACAGTGGTAGTAGTAATAATAGTAATAAATTATAATAACACTATTAACAAAAGCTGTGAACAATCTACCTTATCTGATCCCTAAAAGGGAAGCTCAAAAGCTAAAGTGTAGAAATAGTTTTTTATTGGTTTCTCCTTTCTGTGACATTCATGAGTCACAGGTCTGTCAAGAAAAGAAAAAAAAAAAAAAAGAAAAGAAAGCCTAGACCTCCCTCCTTTTAATAGTTTAGCTGAAGAAGAAAGATGATGCAAACTGTCTCACTCATTGCTGACTGAGCTTCTTACTTGGGGCACGACAGAACTTGACTGCAAAGGCAAGAATCCCTGTAAGTGGCAGAATGGAAAAGGGGTATCCCTGGAGGCTGCTCTGTCTTTCATTGCCAGCCACTATAATTACACACTGCCTTTCAAAGTAAGTTGTGAAAGCTGTCTTTGCAGCCTGCTTCTCTTTCCCAGGCCCTGAGGAAAGTGCATCATAGCCATTCCCTGCCAAATCCAAACACCTTATGATCAAGCATTTCTAAATATGGCTCTGCAGTGGAGCTGCTGGGGAAAGGAAAAAAAGAAGGTGAAACATTTTTTTTTCCCATGAATGTCTCACCTGGAAAGCTTTTAAAGTCCAGAATAGTACTAGACAGTTAGGAGTTGAAGGACTTTACAGTAGCTGATAGCCCTAACTCTGATATATTTCTTGTAATTTCCAGGTCACTAGTTGATACAAGCCATGTTTGTTTGTGTTTTGCAAAATCTTTCAAAATCTTTAACCTCTTCAAAAAGTGAAAATTGTCTCAGTCTGGCCCATCTCAAAGACGCTGTCAAAAACCACCAGGAAAAAAGTCTTTGTGCTATTACTAATGAATGCATATTACAGCATAGATAACAAAGAATAAATGTGTGTCCTGTGTGCTTATGGGGCAGGGAAGAATAGCTATTTTTGTTTCCACAGCCTCATGTGGTAAGAAGCCTGATCATCCCAGTTCATGTTATTATGTTCCTTGGGAACATTCCTATACAATACTTCACTACTTCCCTGGTGCTAAATGATAAGGATTGTAACTCCATGACTTGGTCTGGTGAACATTTGTGTGAAGCGATTCCATTTCTTTAGTGGGTAAAAGCATTATGGCATAGGTATGGACTGCACAGGCTGCCTCTGAATAAGGAAAGGCAAACACAGATGTGTCCTTTGGTTGCTCTACTCTCAGCTGATTCAGGTTCCCTACACTTCTTTTGTTATCCTTTCCAGTGTCTGTGCACTTTGGAAGGTTTAAGAACTATTTTAAGTTCTCATTTATATGATGTGCTATAAAATAAAGCCCAAGATGGATGAACAGGGGCTCTGTTTTTTAACAACAATGACTTAGAGATCTGCACATCAGCCATCTCTCCTGTAGGGTCAGACAGATTTACAGTGCATGGAAATGTTTGCCAACAAAGATGTTATTGTAACTCCAGTGCCTGTTCAGGGAAGTTTATGAGGTAGAGTTAGAAACTGTTCATATTGTCTTCCTGCACTTGATATATAGGAGAGACAATATGCCAAATGCATTGCTGAGTTAAAAACAAAGCTACTGCAATGTTAGGATTGTATCTAACATGAAGTACCTCACGTTCTGGTCTGTTGCCTCCACACTTCAACTAGAAAAGAACTGCCATATTTATTTCTCTTTACATGGCTGTGGGCAACACAGTTATCCCTTCTGTGCTTTTGCTTGGACAACTGATAAACAGGGACAATGTTCCTTAGCCAGCATAAATTACTGTATCTATTCAATGCTTTGTGAGAAAGTTGCCTGGTCTTTCATAGGATTGGTTGTAGTTTACAATACTAATAGCTGACTGTTCTCCTTGAGACGCAATCAGAGATGTGTCACTAAGTGAAGGATCATTTCTGTAAAAAGGCATAAATCCACTGGGATTAACAGCAACTAAACTTTCGCCTGGATATCCTTCTCCCCAAAATATGTTAGTGCTGACTTGTTTTTGTTGGGGGTATTTTGTTGTTTGGGTTTTAGGGTGTTTTTTTTTTTTCATATTGACCTCTTGGATTGCCATTTTTGCTTATTTTAAACACCTGTCAACTGCTAACTAATACAGTAACTCAAGACAGCTCATAAATCTTAATGCAAAGACAGTTCCACTTGCTAATGGAGAACAGGAGGTAGTACTGCTTCTTCCGCTAGTAATTCTTGGAGCATACAAAAGTTTTATATGTGTTTATATGTCTAAAATATACATTAACTAAATCACTCCTGTGTTTTTCATACTGAATATTAGCTGTATTTTTAATTAATAAATTTTTAAATAACATTTTCCTTCTATTTTTTTCTCTTGAAGGAAGTTAAGTAGGCTCCATAATAAATAGCCTGCTTAAGAAAGAATACCCTGCCTCTTGGCTTCTACACTTTGCAGTGATTGTGTTAAGCCTATGCTCAGGAACCAATGCTTTCCTGTGAATACATCACTGACATTAGCTGCACATTCCTTGGATAGCAGCAAAGTATTCGGCTGTCTAGACACAGCCAAATAAGAGCACAAAGCTTACTTTGAGCAAATCACTAACAACTTCTGTTGGCCAACAATGGGCAGAAAGGTTCTGTTCCCTTTTGCTGTGGTGCATGGGAGTGAGTTCAGGCTCTACATGAACTAAATCACTGCAGTATTTGCTAGTCCATCATTTCCATTCTAGGAAGAAAAAATACAATCCAGAGTGACTATAAAGAAATGTGGGAACACAGACAGAGGAGAGACTGCTAAACTCCTGATGCTGGTGTGGTCATTTTTTAATGGTCCAGGTAACATAATGTTGGAGGGATATAGAACAGGCAGGTGGTACCTGGCCAATCAGTCTGTTGTTGGAATGGTTTTGTATCTTCCATGGTGCTGTCCAGTTCCATGTTTGGAACTTTAGTTTGTTCAGGCTGAAAATTTAGCATTGAATATTTTTTTGCCTTGTGGTGAAAGCAGATTTTCTCTATGTGATCCACATGGATTTAGAAGTAAAGTTTTAAGAAGAGTTGGGTTTTGGGGGGGTTTTTTTGTTTGGTTTTTTTTAGGATTTTTTGGGGGGTTTTTGCCCAATTCCTTGGTTATAGGAAATATTTCCCCAGGAAACTGACTTCTTTAGAAATATTTTCCCAGAAAATTAACTTCTTTAAAGTATCCAAGAACCAGGTTTAACCATATGCTCCATTAGAAAGAATGAGAAAACTGTATACCTCTCAGGATAGCAGACAAAAAATTATATCTATTCAATGATGACAAAGGGGTTTTTGATTTTTCATTTTTGTAGATTTTTAGGAACACAGTAACTCTAGCAAATGTAGAATTAATGTGCTAATATTCTGGCAGCCTAAGTTCATTGTTTATGTATCCTAACCCTTAGCATTTATCAGTAGCTCAAATTCTCTTAGTTATTTTGACTCTCTTCAAGGTACAAGATTGGAGGATATCAGAAAGCCTGCTGAATGAAACATAAACACAAGTCAGAGTGACCCAGAAGTCAGAACATTGGAAGGACTCCAAAAGACCTTTGTGTGCTAAGGAAGAGGAGATGATGAAGAGAGGATCTCGCCGACCCCCCAGACCCAATTCCGGGGGGTGGAACAGGGGCAGGAGCAGGGCTGGACCGAGAAATGTGTAAAGTAATGATTGGAGGGATCATATTGTAAAAGCCATGGAAACTAGAACTGGGCATGTGCATGTCATCATGTATTCCTGTGGGCACTTAACCTGTTATTAAAGGACCTTTACTTTTTATCTCATCCTACACTAACTTGGCTCAGAGTCCTGTTTTGTGGGGGTTCTCTCGCACGGCATCACAATGTTTGAAGATATTTTTCAGGCCTGAATCAAAATTGGATTTACTGGAGTATTGTTTCCTGTGATCCTTTTTTTTTGGTTTCATTTGTTCACTAGAAGCAAGGAGAATTCTTCTTAATCAGATTCAAAATCATGTGGGTCATTTTTCGGTGCCACGTGTAGAAAATTAGACATATCACTCTTGATATAATAGAAAATGATAATTTAATCTATTCTGAATAGCACAACAATGGAGATCACTAATGCACATGCCATTGCTGTCAACTAGAGAAGCTGCCCTTGTGAGATGTGTGAACTCTACATCTGTTTTGTATTTTTTTTTTTTTTAATTTCAGTGATCTTCATACCAAGAAGCCTTGAGATTACTGGTAGTGATATTGCAAATAGCACCCATCATTTATTTTCCATTGACATTGAACTCACTGCATTGTTCTAATTATATTGCAACCCATAGTAAAGACCTTAGTGACTCACGGTTATGTTGAAAAATGTGAGCAAGGGACCTTCTGAACCTGGTACCAGTGGGCCATGTAATGCTTCAGCCCATTCACAGGTTTTAAGCCTGTGAAGCTTTTGAAGAAAGGACAGATAGTAAACGATTTGCATGAAAATATTTTAGACAAGCAGGAACCAGAGTCAGTAATATGAATTGAATGAGTGCATTTGTTTCGCCTCATGGACTTTCTCCTATGTCTTCTGCTAGGAATAACCAGACACTGGTGTTGCTTTGCTTCTACTTTGCTCTCACAATGTGCCATGCTGTAGAATATTCTGGAGTGGGGAAAAAAAGACATACCAAAAGAGGTTAGAAATACTTTTTTTCTCTCTCTCCTTCTCTCTCTCCTCCTTAAAGACGTTCCTTAGTCCAACAAATATATCTAACAGAAGGTCCTTTGGGTTTACATGTGCTGCTAATATCAACTGTCTCCAGTCAAGATAGAGCACCCGGGGAAAAGTTTTTCTTTCAAACATTGTATGACCATTTCAGGATACTGATAAAGGAACTGTGATGTAGCCACAAATATTCAAGTGACTTTTTCTATCCTTCAAAGAGTTGGCTCAGGCATAACAAAAAATTTCCTGCATGTAAACTATAATTAATTGATATAACAGTTGGATTTCGGACAACTGATTCTCCACAAAGTGCTCAAGCATATTCAAGGCCTTTCCCCAATTTTCAAAGAGCAAGTGTTTATCTAGAAGCAGAGATTTATCCAGAAGCAATTGTGTCAATGTCACCACTAAGAACAAGTTCATTACACTTCTGTAGCCTCAGCTGGCCTTGCAAGGAGTGAAGTTCAAGGTCATCAACAAGGAATGTTCCAGAAAGTTGTCATATTTAGCACAAAATAGCACACTCATCAATCATCTCTGTGAAGCAAATAAGATTTTGACAAATGGCATGTTTGTACAAAGTGTGTGAAACTGTTACTATTTTAGGAGGCCTTGTGCGGTTGTCAGAGTAGAAGAGCTAAAGTTATTTCACTTCACTGTGTAGTAAAACCACCTGTTGAATCATGGCACTACAGTCTTGCTGATAACCTGCCCAGGTACTTAAGATGTGCCTACCTACCCCGCTCTGCTATAATGCTTTGCACACATCATCCTCACCAGCAGTGGAGTGAACAGAGTCCATCTGTACACTTCAGTTGTCTGAAGGCACAGTCCTGTTCTTCAAAGGCTATGCAAAGAAGTGTGATGAGACCTCTCCCCTCAAATTCATTGGCAATTAAGAGCCACGTCCCTCAACTGTCTGTCTTGCCAGCATGCCTTTTTTTTTTTCATTTCTAAGTCTTTATATTAGCCTCTGCTGGTACAATGTCCTTCAATAGTACTTGTCAGTTGATACCTTGAGAGGGAGAAGATCTGAGGAGGAGGATGACAGCAGTGAAGGCTTTGTCTCCAGACAGCCTCAGTCTCTCAGCTGTCAGAAGGTGGTGATATAAATGAAAGACACAAGAGGAAAGCCTGAGTGTGACAAACTAATACATAGCCATTGGACTTTGTCTTCTTAATATGCCTTCACTTCTTTTCTATATCCTCCATCAGGAATTGTTAGTGTGTCAAAAACAACAAGTACAGATTGAATCCTAATAATAGACACGTATCTGTTTCCTGTCCTTTGTAATTCTCTTTTCTTGTTTTGAAATTTGTTGTGGATACCATTTGTGAGTAGGTTTTAGTAGTACTATTATTCAAATTTTATGGCAGTTTCATCAAGCTCTATGACTATACTCTGACCAAATACCATATTTTGTATCCCAAATATCTCCAGTAGTATCATAGTGATGATCTTCAGCACCCCATGATCTAAGCAGATTTGAGCTTTTTATCAGACAGTTTTCCCTCTCTTACTCATTGTGCAAATTAAATCAGAGATTAACCTCAGCCCGGCACTACTCCTAGGTCCCCACATCCTGCTTATGCTACATCTCATTTCAGAGCACCAATCTTCTTGTAATGACACATTTTACACTCACTCTGTAAGTCCATGCAAAATTTGAAGATATGTAGACTTCGGAAAATCCTAAGAATTCCTCTATTTTAGTTAGCATGGGAAATACATTGGTCCAAGTGAATTACACATATTTCCCTATCTTGAGTTTCTTACAGGTTTTGAGCAGCTGGAGGATATCCTTCTTCTTCCACATTGCTTCTTTTCTTTCTCTGTTGTAGATGTCCAAATATCTGATTCTTTCTCTGGTTCTTCAGTCACAAATAATTTGACAGAAGCATTTCACTGCTGGAAGAACAGCACTTCCCCTTCCTACCTTATGTCCATCTTTCCCATCTCCATGTGTGTCCTTGCATTCACCTCTTTGGCCTTTCTGTTTTCACAAGGCTGTAACAGAACTTTTTTTTCTTCGGCTTTGTCTCTGAAGAAATGCTAATGATGTAGACCCCAATGCGTCACAGAGGAGCTTTCCCCTAAGCATCAGCTATCCTATTGTTTTGTCTGACCAAGTCTATTCACAAGATAATAACACTTAATGAGTCCCTCTCTCTCTCTCCTTCCCACAGGCAGACTTGTAGACGCCACTCTTTGGCTTTTTAGCATTAAGACTAGGAAGCAGTCACTACAAAGGCATGTCTACATTGCAGGCAGAGCTACAATTGCATCACATGCAGGCATACTTGAGTCACCTACTCCATCAACCCCAGAAGACTGCGTGCTTACCAGTGCCTTTAACCTGTGCTGAACTACAGCCTCCTGCAACTCCATTCCCATTTCCAGCTGGGTTTTCACAAGTATATTTCCACCGGTGTGTATCCAGTAGACTTCCTGTTGAATTGTAAATATTTTTAAATGATGACAGGTACCCAAATAACACCAACACTTCATGAAACCCATCTAGAAACCATGTAGAAAAGTTAGGAAATTTCTATTCAGACTTATGAAAATACAGGCTTATCCAGTGCCTGGTAAGAGATATAATGTTACAGAAAAGTATTTTCTGAAAAAAAAAAAAAGTGGCTTTCACCAATTTTATACTAGTAGTGTCCTCAAAAAAGCACCAAAATGGTCTTAGCAGGCTTACAACTATACTTCTACAGTGACTTTTGATGTCAAGGTAGTGTAGCCAGGAGCATATTTACTGAGCAGCAAAGGGGAATTCATCTCTACTAGGGTGTTCCAATCACACACAGGCACCGCTGGCCATCTTCTGTACTTAGAGCCTGGAGTAAAAGTACTCTCCTGTCACACCACCTGCAAAATGTGCTGAGTGACCTATTTACACTAAGGTTTGTCTGTCCCATGTTACACCATCTCCTTCTCTGCATCATGGACATAAATGTGCTAGCTAGTAAAGACACAAGAGTGTCCGGTTTAGAGCCTTGATTCTCTTCTCCAAGGAAAACTGTCACTTTTTGCTCATGCCATGGATTTCTCACCTCAGCTGCTGAATGGTAGCAGCTGCCTTCCCCCATCTTCTCTTCTATCTGGCCAAGATTCTCAAAGAAGCACTTCCTTCCTGCGGGTAGAGACAGGAGGGCTTTTCCAAACAGCTGTCCCTCTGCATGAACCCTCCCCATCCTGAAATTTTGCTCTGCAGTTAAGGCCCATGTCTTCATTCTGCTTACTGTGTTTCCTAATGGATTTTCAATCAAGCAGATGTTTTAACAAACCCTTTACTTTGTATGTAAGCAGTCACTGTTGTGTTACTTATTGCACCTATCTACTTGGTCTGAAACAGTACTTGTGGATTAGAGATATCTATAATTTGAAAATTATATGTATAAAGAATACAGGAACATGAAAGCAGTGACACATTCTAGAATGTGAGGATGTTCTGCAGGCACAAGTTGCAGTTTGGGAAAATTACTCCTGAATTTTGATGGCTGAATGCTATGTTAGATATGTCTTGCCTCTGCAGCCTGTATCTGATTGAATTGAGTGCCACTGGGTTACCTCTTCCATATCAACCAAGTGTAGTTTATGTATCTTTTGTTAAATACCTGACCGACATGGCAACTTTAATTAAATTTTTTTAAAGTATCGGGGATTATTTTATTTCAAGATCGTGGCTGGTAAATTATCCAAAGTAACAGCAGCTGTATATTTGCTAAGAGTTCCTTGATACTGTACATAATATTAATACTTCACTGCTAAATTTCCTGGCTTGCTGAGCACCAGCTCTTCTGTTGCATTTTATGATCCTGAATTTCCTTGCTAATAAGCTATAACTCTTTAGTGTATTTAGGACATTAGCTGCAAACTCGGCGAACACCAATCCATCTGTTCTTTGAGTAGGGTGAAAAATAGGCTGACAATGCACAGAGGGTGCCTAAAGCCACTTGTTCTGCAATTAATTCAGCTGCACAAATATGACTCACTCCCTGCCACTCCCTTGAAAAGTAATTGTCTAAAATAGTTGACTCAAGCAGCCTATAAAACTGTGCCATACAAAGAGTTCACCTACGCCATTTGACAACTTACCTATTTTGTGCTAAGCATTCTCAAACTGTTCCTGCCCATGGGACACCATCCAGTTCCTCCATGAAAGCATTGAGACCTTTGCAGTATCTGGAGCCTGTGATTATCCCCCTGTAGATATTAGTCCCTAACAGCAGCCCTCCTCCCACCGTTTTCACTATTTACTAGACACCCAATGCATTTTCACGGATGGACTTCCCAACTCTCCACTCATTGGAATCCCAGTCTCTGGAGCAATAACTTTATGAAAGGATGGATTCAAAGTTGTGAGGGATGCTTAAAGGAAGTGCCAAAGGACACTGAATACCCTTATGTAAATGAAAGTGAAATAGTCTGTGACTGCATAGTTCTCCACCCACATCCAGCCTGAACTCTCTCTCCTTCTATTAAAGAAATATTGATATGCATAATGTAAGCACCATCTTCTGAGATAATCTAATATTTGTAAGAAAGAAGGATAAAATTAGGAAACAAGCTTGATGCTGAAACAAGAGATAATTTTTCATACCAAACTATGCTGAGGTCTGTGTTCCTATAGGTCTTGTCAAATCCATGAAAAGGACATACCTGTGATTCTTCATAGGATGTGTATGAGATGAAGCAGCTCACACAGCTGACTCCATGCTTATGAGAACACATCTCTTCCATGCTGATGAGATAGGAAAACTCATGAACTTTGGTAAGAGAAGGAGAGTAATAAGAGAAGTAGGGTAATAAACATCAGAGAAGAAACTGTTGTATGAAAGAGAAACAAAAAAGGAAGGCTAATCTGGTATACATTTTGGAGAAAAATAAAAGAAATTAAAACATATGGAAATTATTTATGGAGCTATATATTATCTCTGCATAGCTTCAGTCACCAACTGCTGCGCTGGTCTACTCACTGTATCCTCTCTCATCCTCTTCATTTTCTCTTACTCTAGTTTCTCTTCCCAGTTCTCACAATTCAAATATTTGTACCAGGTTTTTTGGTTTTTTTTGTTGTTTTGTTGTTGTTGTTGTTTGTTTTTTAATAATAGTCATGTTTCTCAATTCACTCACCTGTCAACTAAGGCGGTGGTGTTTCTTGTGGCCTCGTTAATGTTGTGTGCTGAAGGAATCGGCAACGGTATGGTGCTTCTGCTTGGAGTTAGGATTCTCAATCCATTAACCCAGGAGAAGTGTGTGCTCAATGTCTAAGCCCCACTATGTGCTCCCTGAGAGCCCCCCTGAAAGGACACACAGGAGGCACAGGCTAGGGCAGGAACAAAGAGACAGTTTATTCAGCGGGACAGGTTTATAAAGGACTTGGAGGGATTCAAATACTCCAATAAGGGACAAGGGGGAAGTCTGGCTTCAGGCCAGTAAGAGTAAGGGGATTTACATTGAATGGGAGAGAGTTCCAGATAACAGGAGGTCACTATCTGTATTCCAGCCCCCTGGCCTGGCAGGAGGCTTCTGGGAAGAAGACAGTGACTTTGCAGTTTTACATTCAGTACATTCAAACCACACTAAAAACATCAGTTGTTAAAGCATTCTCAGTAAATGGCTGCTTTTCTGCTTCAGCCCATTTCTGGCATGACATTCTCCAAGCCATATATTGAGAGTGCAGTGCTACAGTCAACTAGTTGTATCATCATCTTTTTGTGCCCAGGACTTCCATGTTATAAACAGTCATGTCTCTCCAGCTTTTTCAGCCTTTGTCTTCAGGTTCTGTCCTCAGGGTTTCCTGACCTTCTCATAACTTGCTTATCATTCTATTAAATAGAAGTGTCTTGTCCAGTAAGTTTCATATCTGCTTTTCCAAAATTTATTTATATTTCTCTCATTTAAAATGCATCCAGACATCATGCAAAGGAGAGTAGAAATTTTGCCTGAAAGGAAACTCTAAGAAAATAACTGAGAAATACAAATCCTATTCATTAAGTTTGGGAAAGTGACAAATTTTAATTTCAAAATTTGCTTTAATATTGATTTTTTAGTGGTGTAAAATATATTATTACAGTATAAAAATTTTAAAGTTTTAAGTTGTCACATTTCCAAAAGGATAACATGTTTGGATGTTTCAAAATGGTGGTGTATTTCCTTCAGAATTTCACTTCATTAATGGTACAAAAGGACTGTTTTTGTTTATCGAGGATAAAAACTGAAATTATAACAAAATCTACAAAAGTCCTTTCTCTGCACAGCTTTAAATAAAATAACTTGCAACTTATGGTACATGTCAAAATGCTTTTAAAAGTCCAGGAGAAAAAATTATATGGGAATGTTGGAGACAATTATATTTCACAACTAGCTGGGATGACTGGCTAGAATATTACAAGAATAATCTCATTATTTTACAGGTGTGAGCATGTAAAGTGTCCCAACCAATGATTTTTTGAAGAGTTCCTGACGATTTCTGACTGGAAATATAGAAAAATCTCATCATTTGATTTTTTTTCCAACTCAAAACAATCCTATTCTAAATCTTTTTTCTTGGTATTCCAAGTCTATATACTCTTGAAAATTCTTTACCACTGTGTACTAACATCAAAGGATAATACAAAATTATATGTAATGTCAGCCTTTAAAAACATGTCACTATTGCATTTAAAATACAAAAATATAACTTGATTCCACTGTGGGTGTTACTAAAATCTTCTACATAAGGATGAAATTGTACCTTATTTTAAGTTGCATTCCCACCCATTTCTGTAACCACTGAAAATAGGCTTGCGTGAATTCTTTAACAAACCAATTCTTTCCTAAGTAAAGCTAGAATTACAGAATCAAGTCATATTTCAGTAAAATAAAAGTGTTTTGACATTACTCATGGGCCACATTTTTAAGGCAAACAGAGAGGGTATTATCTCTTCCATGGCACATTGGAGTAGCCACTTCTAAATGCTTCCAGCTTTGAAATCTGAGGAATTTCCAACCATGAAGAGCAAATACATTGTGTTTCTGCTCCTCTTGTTATCTATAACTGTGCGCTAGTGAAAATAAAATCTTCTCACAGAAACTATTGAACACACTGAAATTGAACTCTCTAAAATAATAGCATAGTTTTCCATGTGATAGGAGCAAGAATTGAAGCGTCAAAATTTACCAAATACAGACTAACTCCTTCTATGATTCACAGAAATGTTTTAAGTTAGATTTTTCTACTAAAATTCTCTGTATCAGATATATCAAGGAGTTTACTTTCCCCAGATATGCTTTGTTCTGATTTAATGGCAATGTTGTGAGATAATATATTAAGCCCAGGCAAAAATGTAGATCCCTACTTTAAAAAAAACAAAACAAAAAATCCCCCATCTAAATCAGCAAAAGCAACTCGTGCATTTGAGACAAGTGGTTGCACATTCTTTGAGGTTAATACTTTGACAGGAAAGAAAAAAAATCTAAACCTACAGTAACAATAAATTACGCATATGAGAAAGTCACATATTAATCTCATTAGTGGAAAAGAGTCATGGAACAGTGGAGCATCAGATGTAAGGCTGAGACTGCCTTTTAGCCCTGCAAAAAGCGATACCAGAAAAAAGGTGGGATAGTACAGGCACTTTTGAACAAATTGCATCCAGATGTGCTCATGGGCCTGATCCAAGCTACCAGAGACTGAGAGAAAGACCCTCACTGATTTCAGTGCTGTTTGGAGCTGGCTTCCAGAAAATTAACTTCTCAGCCAAGTGCCACATCACCAGGTCGTCCCCTGCACTGCTGTGCCAAACAGCTGCTCCTCTAACAAACTCTCACTTGTGTGGTGCTTCTGGTTGATTGTGTCACAACACTCCTGGGAAGGGATGGAAAAAGAGATGGTACACAAAGAACAAAAGAGGCACTTAGATGAAACTTCCTAGGAGAGAATAAGAGAAAGAGGGAGAGAGAGAGAGAGAGAGAGAGAGAGAGCAACTGGAAAAGGTCAGACAGAAGTTTTTGCCAGGTTCTGTGAGTAAATGACATCAGGCGTTTATGGAGGTTAAAACAGTAACAGCCAAATTTCTCTCGACCTTGGGAGAACCCACTAAGGGCTCTGAAGCAGAGTGAAAGGAAGGCCAATCTGTCTACTATGCCTGCTTGACGTATGTGCTTGTCCTGAACAAGCCTCCTAAACCACCGTATTTCAGTAGTGCTTCAGAATCAACATGTGCATCTCTTGTATTACCTTGGAAGGGACCAGGAGCTGATTTTCCAAAGATTTCTAAAAGACCAGTATACTTTCACTGGTCTGGAGAGAAAATATCTTTGCCAACAAATGGAACAGACTTGCAGCTTCTGTCGAAATGTAAATATAAAGTTAACCACAAAATTGTGGCCAATTTTGTGTTAGTGTTGAACAGCCAAACTCCAAGGAAATTCATAAACTGAACCCTACAATACAGTATACAGTTTTTCTCAGTGTTCTATGCTTTTATTTTCTTACACTAATATTTTTACACTAATCTCTCACTCTGACTTTCCAGTATAGATCATTATGCAGGCATTTTACTTGAGGTAAGATGTCTTTTTGTTTTCACTGGCAGCAGACCAATGTGAACTGCCCAGTAGAGGGTGCTACTTGATTTTAGGAATAAAACCTATCAATAGTCTTTAAGCATAATAAGATTTCCATGAGTTTATCATGGAGGGCATCAGCTTCTTCTCACATCAGCACTAAAGAAACTGAATATGGCATATTTTTTCCTGACATGCTTTTTTCAACTAGTAGTACAAAGTGTAGAGGAGTGATCTAAGTGAAGCATTGAATTTATGCTTTGACAGGAGCTTAAACGACACTAGATGCTACTGTTCAGAAATAGGCATTGTGTGTACAACCCAACACTCTTGGTTCATTTTGGTAGATTTCTCATTTTGTATTCTTTTCATACTTGAGTTGGAAGTAGGTTTTCACTCCAGGTCAGAATTTTTTAGCTCTTTGCCGTTTACCAGTCCAAACCAATCTGCTTGAAGTTTCATAAGTGTGTTATTCTGACAAAGTAGAAATTTAATGGAAAGTTTGAGGTAGATTCAACAAGATGTTTGGAAGACATGAGAGCTCAAAAAAGGAAGTGGTTTCACCTCTTGAAAATTTTCCTAACATTTTTTTTGGCTCACAGAAACTGCAAAATGGCTTGGCTGAGAAACTATGAATTTGTTTTAATCTTTTGTAGATGGTGGTTTCTGTTTCCTTTGGCTTCTTTTGGGGTGCTTTAGGGAGCAATTATTTAGTCACTAAAAGACATTTATACAAACATTTAGGGTTCCTAAATCCGCATGTCAGGTTGTAAGTGGCTAATGAAATCTATAACAGGGTCCCAGACTGCACAGACTGTTTCACAGATAATTCTTGTAATCAGGGCAGGGCAAACTTCCTTTCAGAAAAGACTTTAGTAGGTTTCAGTTCCCCTGTGAGAAGCTCTGAAAGGTCCCACCCAGAGCACCATCAGGTGGTCCCAGACCAGAGAGAGAGAGAGGCCATTCCCGCAAAGGCCATTCCCACAAAGGTCATTCCCATAAATGCACTTTGCTTCCTTTTTGTGTTTACATCGGCTTAGAGCTCTCCTTCTTGTCTCTGTTATCTGCACGTACATCTCTGGGCAAGATTTGAGGGGGAAGATATTTTTCACCACAAATTTAAACTGGTTCTGTAAGCTCTGCCACTCCCAGTGCATGGCCAGAGGCAGGCCTGTATGCAAAGATTTTAGCCCAGTGAGATCCAGGAAAAAAATCACCTTTGTATTCTTCTTACTGCTTGGCAAAATGTTGTGTACTGTCCCCAAAGACCACGTCTTTAGGTGTAGTTAACAGTTTTTTAGTAGTTAGCAGGACTTTTCATAATGAGGATTGAAGCTGATCTGAATTTTCACAGTCTGTGATTTTTTACTCCTTTTACTCCCCAAAGTCTAGGGACTGAAGAAATTTACTGGCACCACTTTTCATAGAATATTATGAAGTAACAACTGAGGTTCCCTAAGGATTTATGAATAAACCGTGGTTGGAATTAACATCAAGGTGATGAAGACACCATTCCATTTTTTAGATTTTTGTTCTGCTCCCAACTTCTTTTATTTACCATGAATTATATCTTTTTCAATCCAAAAATACAGAAATAAGGGTGTAGGATCAAAAAAAACATAAGTTAGGAAGAATTAATGGAAGTCTGGGAAACTCAAAACCAAGCTGACATAAAGGAATGAGAGAGGCATGCAAAAAGTAGAAAAGAATTAATATTATACTTGCAGGCAGAATTATCTTCCAAAGTACAGAACATTTTCTGAAAATAATTCAGTGTGATTGCAATGTTGACTAGAAGTACCAATGTGTGAAGCTAGTCCTGAGACAGTGACTGCATTATGAGTGAGTTGTCCTTCTGTCACCAAACTTTCTTTTTCTCCATTCCATCTCCCTACCTCAAACTACTCCAAACCTTACAATAGAATCTGTTTTATGAAGGCAAAATAAATTTTGAAGGAAGCCTTGCTTATAGTAACCTATCAACCTAGTATGTTTGCAGGTACTGGCCCAGAGTTTCATGCGTCAATATCACACCTAGTTGTGCGACAGAGGTAAAAAGTGGTACCTTAAAAGATGATGAGCTGAATTTGCATTGGTTAAATTAATGAAATCCCGGTAAGTTCAAAGAGATGTGCACTTGGCAGGGGGCAATGTTAAATGAAATGAAAAATGAAGTAACAGTGGCAGTTATGTCAAAAGCATGAGAAGCAAAAAAATAAAGAATATCTAAAAACTATAGAGAAAAGGGCTTCTCAAAAGGTTAGTTTTGGAGGGCAAAGAGAAAAAAAGAACAAAATTATTTTCAGTGAAAATGCTCATTACATTTAACAAAATGGACATGATTTATAAGTGTGCAGCCTGCTTAGGAAGACTTTGTAGGCTTTACATTGCTACCTCCTACAGAAGGAAAGACTGCAGTGAATGATTTTCAACTCTTTATTTTTGTTCCATTGAGCAAAATATTGAGAAAGCACTGATGAACAGAAACCAGAAATGGAAAATAGAAAAGATCAATGCTAGGACACCTCAGGGGCAATCCTGAATATTGTCACTCTTTAAATGCTTTCTCAGTAAGACTTTTTTCATCCTGCAAATAATTCTGAAGACCAGCGATATATCACCTAAAGGAAATTTCTTCATTGAAATCCATTTGTCTTGTAATTTCTCTGTTCACAAATATGTGCGGGGGTTTTGTTGGCTTTTTTTTTTTTCATCATTACCTTTCCCATACTTGAAAGAGAAGCTCCAAAAAGAAGTGCTTGCAGGTTCAGTATTTGGCTCAGTTATTTGGCAGATGTTAAGTGAGGCTGTGTTTTGGCTAGTCTATATGCTCTAATTTAATATTAAACCAAAAAAAACATTAAATGGGGTGCAAGTGCAGACCTGCAGTTAAGAGAAGTATTTTATAAAACAGGAATATTCCTGAAATTTAATCCTTACTCTTGAGATAATCTAAATTATTTATGCTAAAAACATACATTAACTTCAATATACTGTTAAAAATATGACAAAAATCCACTGTTTTCTAATGCAAATAATCTCCACCAACACTCACTCTATTTTACCTTCTAGATAGCTTTGCAATGTCTGGAAGGGCTAGTTGTAAGGGACTTTGACCTCTGTTTCCAATGCTCCTCCTGAGAATTGCAAGCTATCTATCTGAAGGCNAAACATATCAAGATATTTATTCCACCAAACATCCTTAAATGACAACATTGCTGTTTCTGGCTGGTAGTTCACTAGAATATCTAGATTATTAACTCCTCCACAAAGGCCAAATGGCAGGGTAGCTGCTGCTACAGTTACAACGTGACTGAAAACTGCATGAAATGAAAAGCATTAAGTAATTGGTTATTTTTTTTTCTCTATATGCTAAAAGATGATTTTTGAATGTTGATAACATGTTTATCATTGTGACTCCAAGGTCTGCTTACAAGATCAATTGATCTCTTCCATCTTTATTATTTCTATACTTATGAAAATGTAATTTACATGCTTTTATTACTCTATGTATTCAGCTGGTGTATGGAATAGAAATCACAAAACACTATCCTGAACACATTAAAAAAAGGCATGAAATATGTACCAGACCATCAGAAACCACATGAGAAAGCTAAATGAAAAAAATCTAATTGCTGGTGTGACCTAATAGAGATCTCTGACACAATGACTGCTCTGTATTGGAGGATGTGCCTCAAGTATGAATTTTCAGCTAATGTAAAATCTGTAGAACAATTTTGTAAGAAAATATTCCTTTTCATTTACTGTTCCCAACAGAGTCCATATAGTTACACAAAAGACATGTTTTGGTTTGGGGTTTATTTCAAAGATCCTTCTTGACTTGCATGAGTTTTGCATCAAGCCTCAGTTTCGTACTAGATAAAATTCTCCCATCAGGATTTTCTGCCATCCATTTTAAGTCAATTAGAAGGAATCAGAAGGTTATCTGAGTCTTGAGGTGCACAAGTAATTGTGAAAATTACTTCTGGCTTGTTTATAGGAAGGATACACAATTACTCTTGTAATTGCTTGAAAACTCTCTCAACTATCCCTCAAAGAGGATTTGTTTAGTTTCTTGAAGTTGCTCTGGGATTACATACATTCGTCACTAGTAATCCATCATCCGCAACCAATCATTCACTTGTGAGTAGCACAGGCCTGTTCAGCTAATTGTGGGATAAATTTGAAACAACATCATAGCATGTCATTAATTTTTATCTTCCTCTGCATGTGTTTTGACAATAAAAATAGGCAAAAGAAGAGGATGGTAACTAGGATTTCATTTGTAACTGTGCATAAATGCACCAATATACATAGAAAGAAATGTAAAATACAGTTGCATGAGTCCATTAAAAAATAAGAGAGTAGGTAAAGAAATACTTTCTGGTGTGTATGAAAAATTTGGTACATTTTACAAAGGCATTTGTCCTCAACCGCACATATGTGAGTGATTGTACATATATATGAATGTTGGGACTTGAAGAGAGGAACAAAACAGTGTAAACTAACATCCACTTGAAACAACATTGAATCTCTTCTTAGTGCAAAGTAACAGGAATGTAATGATGTTGAGACAGGCGTTTTGTTTAAAAGGCTCTTTTAGGAATTTGAGATTTGGGCAAGAGAAGGCTTAGACCTGTCTGGGTTTGTAGCGTTTTGCCCTAGCACCTCCGTAGTTAATAAGTGAAGCAAAGTCTTGTGAAAGTTGTGGTTGAAATAGCTGTTCATAGAAGAAAGAAAACACATTAAAAGTTGTTACTTACATTTCAAAGCAGCCATAAAAAGCAAGCTTAGAAGTTATTACAAACATGAGTATCCTCAAATACCTCTAACTGCAATCACATCAAGGCCATTTGATGCAAACTTCTAATTTGGCAGCAAACTGTTTGCTTGGAAATCAAGCTGTAGTACCTAGAAATTACTCGAGGTTCAAGCAAACATTGTTCAGACTGTAATCCTCCATTTGCTGTGGTTACATCTTATTTGTCTTCCTCAGGGAAATGTAGATTGCTGTGTCATTATTAGCTGTCCTCCCTCTTCCTTCTCTCCCCTTTCCTGCAATTGCTTCCACTTAAATGGTACCAACCTTGGGGAAACAAAGATGATTCTTAACTTCCTTGAAGAAGTAATGTGAAAGTCTTTCAAAACATATGCCTTAAGTAGAAATTTGCTGATTTAAACACAGGGAAATATACAGAAGACATTGACTCTCCATATATCCCCAAGGACACAGAGATGCAAGAGTTTGCTGTCTAGACTTTTTATTACTTTTACTCTTTTGCTTGTCAATGAGGCACATGCCCTCAGTGGGCTGGAGGCAAATCACACCCCTGCATTTTGCCTAGGTACTCTAACTGCCTTGCAAGAGAGCCAGATCTGTTAGGTCTCCCTCTCTGCCTGAGCCTGTGTTTGTGAGATCATAGCTTTCAACTCAGAGGAAAAAAAATGCTTCTTAAAGCCTGCACCATGGGTACCTCCTACACTAAAGTAATGTACTCTTTGCAGAGAGTAAAAACTTTGTCATGCAACCTTGTGGGGCTTGTCCTAAATGCAGATGTCACAGTCCATGGATGCACTGTCATCATTAGGCCATTGTTCAAGAGGTAGGTATCAAACAGTTTCTTCAGGGAAGGTACTTACAGGTAGCAAACTCAAACACATCCAGAAGAGTTGAATGTTCTCAAACAGAGAATTGAGAATGCTTTGTTAATAATTCTCAAATGGAGCTAAGCTGGAAATAGTCATTTAATCATTTCAAGTACTTTCTCAGTGAGCTATTGTTTCGAGGAGCTTCCATCAGAAATGTAATGTGCATGTCTCTCCCAGATACTTTGTTGCATAAGAACATGAATGTGGACTGACTGAGTCACACCAAAAGTTCATCCAGCTCAGAGTCCTACTCTCAAGTCAAAAAATGGATGTTTAGGGAAGGGAGTAAGTAATGCTACTCAGGAATGTTCATCTGTCATTCAGTCATTGATTTTTTGCACCAATTGTCTTACATACAATAATTATCAATGGATTTTTCTTGCATGAATTTGTCTTGCTGCCTTTTGCAATAAAGTATATTTTTAGTATCTGAAACAACCTGTGATAAGGAATTCCACAGCCAGTTAACCATGTTGACACAGATGGATTAGGGCTTGCTTGTCTGAATCTCTCTCCCAGATCTGAATTACACTCTGGGAACTTAAGTGCTATTTATAGTTTCCTCTTGGTCCCTTAAGCTAATGACTTGTATGAACAAAACTTGTATGAAAGTCATATACCTTCCAGGACCAGTGAAACTTAAATTTGTTATCAATATATTTAAGGTATTTTTCTGCGGTGACATTGCAGTGCTGTACCAGGAGTGAAGTGTTAAAACAGGGCTATTTATTAGAGCTCTTTACCCCTGCTTTTCACAGACTGTTATACTTGTTCCTTCATATTAAGTGCATTTACCTGTGTTAACACTTGCACTGTTTTCCTGCTTCTTTTTCTTTTCATCAACAGAAATATCATGTAATAATGACAAGTACAACAGGAAGAATGAGAAATGGAAAAAAAATCAATCAGGCTAATCTGCGTTAAGGTTTTAGGAGGACAGTAAGGTCAAATTTCCCTTCTTTGACAGAAATAAAAATTCCCTTCAGATCTTGGGCAAGAAATAGCAGGAAAAGATATTAAGTATCACATTACTTTTTAATGGAGGTGTGGATCCAGAAGTACCTCAGGTAGCAGTTTGGATCTTTAATTCATGAAAAATCAAATGATGGAAAGAAAAAATCTGATTTATATTGCAAATATTTTGGTTTTGCCTTTTTTATCTGTGTGCAAACCATCCATTTATTTGACACAGGTAATTTTCTTACCATTCTACATGCCATTCCTACTGTGGTATTGCAGACAGACAAAACAGATAAACAGAAGAAGCAAATAAACAGTCTTCAGTGTGATGAATGCAATTTATAATTAACATGGACAGGAAAAAGATTATAAGCAGAGGTTTAGAAAAATTACAAGTCCTGATGTTCAACTTGTTTCTAAATTTGTCTGTGAACCACTGATAAGATAGAATGAGAAAAGTCTTTATAAAGTAAATGATATATTATTACCCAAAATAATAAGAACATGTAGTGCTGTAAGTATGAATTAGGCATCTTGTGGTTTACATCATACAAACACACTAGTCAGTCCAATGCTGAAAACAAAGCTAGGAATTCAGTAATCAGTGTCTCTTGACCAGTTATTAGTGAATCCCAAAGATCCTGGGTATAACTGCCAGAGTGACCAATATATGATGAATAATAATATATCAGCCAGAAATTAAGAGTAAAAATGCATAAACTACAATTAAAGCTCAGTAAATTCACTTAGATTTTTCTCTTAGATTTGTTGGCATTGCATCATGATAGGAAAGGAAGACTTGCTTAACATAAGACCTAAAATAATACAGAAAAGTACATAGTTATTAATCATGCTACCAGTACATTGCATCTGTTAAGTCAAGACCTAACAGAAGATTTCTGATATTGGATTTAGTAATTTTTGAGATGTGAAATTTTCTTCTAAAACCCTATGAACTTTCAATGATGCTTCAGTGCTGACAATTTTCCTTGCATAATGTGAACACATGCCTGGGGAGATAACCATCCTGGTTACTGGTTTGGTTTGGTTGTCAGCACCAGACATTGAGTTTTCTTCACTAGGACATTAATCTATGATGACTCAATATCATTTATTTCCAAATTGGTGTTGATCCAGAAACAAATAAGTTCATTTTTATGAAGTAACACTCACTTTCTTCGTTTACTGAGCTGGTATTAAGTTCTATAACTAAAGCATTAATGTTCAAGTCATGAACAACTTTCCAAATTTCATTAAGACCAACTAAGTCAAATTAGACCCATAAAATGAGCAGTTCTCTTTTCTCTTGTTTATTACTCTGGATCCTTGCATAGGCAGATAATTAAAGACATTTCTTTATGCTCCTTGTTGCCTTGCTTAAGACTACTCTCAAGACTCTGACATTTCACTAAGTGAATGTCTTATGTTCTTTTCACTTTTTGCCATAAATTTGACATCATCTAAATAGTGCAGAGGGCTGGTTAGACAGGGAACATTTGCCTTCTGTATTCATTTCTCTGCTTAGGAGGTGGACCATGTTGCCTTCCACAAATGAAGGCTTCTGTAAAACAAATCTTTCTCTTTATCATATTTGCTGGTACTTCTGCCTCCTCATTCCTCTTCTGACTGGGGAATAACAGCAATGGGAGGTGCTGACCAGCCACAAGCAGATATGATGAAGGTTGTTGGTGGGAGTCCTAGTGGTGGTACAGCCCAAGGACAACCTCAGGAATCTGCCACTGTCTACAGAGTTCGTTCATTGTTTAAGTTAGCTCAAGGATCTTTCCTGCTCCTGGAGAACAGCTTTTAGGATATCCAGCCTTCTAATAATCTACTCCCAGGCACATAATTCTTCATTCTTAGAGGTTTCTCAGGCATCTCAGACTGCTAATGCATTATGATACTTGGGATCAGTGTGGAGAACAGTTTTTCACTGACTTTTATAGGACTGCTGGGTTATTAAAAAATAGTACACAGCTCTAAAAACCTTCAAGTTTATGAATGGATTGCTACTTCATGCACATTTTAAAGATAATTCAAAAAAAACCCCAAAAGTCATATGAATATAATGACTAGTTGACCTTCCAACCTCCCAACAAAGTTGGGTTGCTGGGAAGCAAAATATAGGGTGTAATTTTAGAATAGGGATTTTTTTATTTGCAAATGCTTAGCAAATCAAAGAAATTAACAAATGAGTCAAATTTCTGAAACATTCAGAGCTCTAAAAGAACAGTCGTAGCGACCTCATGGAGGTGTTTGGGAAATAGTGAGTTTTCTGTTTAATAAGCTGAGGTCTATACTAACTGTTATTAGGGCAAGTAGTAGGCACAAGCAGAAATTAATCTGTTTTTCTAATATATTTTACATAGATAGGTCTCTGGTCACAATAATGTAATTTATTATATAATATAGCTTGTTATTTTATGATACAATTAAAAATAGCATTTACTGCCTTTCGATATTTTTCTAAATCCTCTAAATCTACACTGGATGAATATTAATAACAGGCACTTAGTGGCCCTAATTAAAATTTATTTAAATAGAGTTTTACTTATGTACCAAAATTCCAGAGAACTACTTCTGCCCTTCATCAGAAAAAAGTGCTTCTGAAATCCTAAACCTAACAAATTTCTGTTAGCCAGCATAAATGTCTTTAATTTAAAATCTGATCTTTTAATAAATTAGAGATTATGTAAACTCTGCAGAATGTTTTTTTATAAGCTAGAACTAGTCCTGGCAAAAAGCTTCTATGTATCTCCACTGTTGCCTTGATCATGAGGAAGATCAGTCCAGGAAACAGTCCCCGGCACCTTCAAGGTAAAGTAGAAGTTAAGGGATCTGGTAAATTTAACAAACATTTGCTTTTAAAATTATGGTTTATGTGTGTGTCTCAGCTAGTCCAAGCTTGTTTCAGGACGATTAGCAACTGGGTATTTTGCAGTACATTAGAGTAGGCAAGGATTTTACATTTGTTATTCAGTGCCCTGTCAACCTTGTTACAGCAAAGAGATGAACCTCAGGCAAACACAGGCACAGTGTCTGGGAAAATTTATAGTAGTGCTCTCTTAGGACTTTTACTTCTTGCATTAGATAGTGAAAGAAAAGAATTCAGGTGTAGAATGCTATTTTTACAGTGTAATGGGGACATGGTTTAGTGGCGCACTTGTCAGTGTTATGTTAATGGTTGTACTCAACAATATTAGAGGTCTCTTCCAATCTAAACAATTCCACGATTCTAATTTTGCAATTCCTTCCTATAGTCTATTCACAGAAGACATCAGCAGCACTAGTAGGACTATATCCTTGAGTAAAGCCTTCTCCAGATTCTGATAGGTGAAGATTCAGAAACATCATTAAAGATTATTTTGATTCCTTCCAAATATGGGTCTTAAAAAAATAGTTGGTACAAAATAATCTAATTACACACCAAGAGTATTTTAACATCATAAAGCTACAGACAGAAATGAGTTTCCTCTGTTTCCACCGCAAATATACAAGAATGTGAGTTGCTGTATTACAGGCTGGTAAGTAATTTTGTGAACACTGGTAAAAGCCAGGCTGAAGCCTGAGCTTTTTGATAAGCCTCGCTGAGCAGAAAATATGTTGCCTAAGAACTAAGGCTACACTACATATGTTCACACAGCTTCTGTACAGATTTATCACACGTAGTTGATCTTTAGCCTTTGGGGACTATATCTTTCCCAATGCTTTTTTTGATGAAAGGCACTCTACATAGGATGGGAGACTGCACTATCCAAAGGGGAATGCGGTATAAGTAACAATGGAGCAGTCAGTCTGCTCAACAAAGGCACTTCATACCTGAGTGCTGCAAAGCCAGCTCTATTCTTTCAGGGTGTGGGATGGCTTCTGCTCAAGCACTGTGGTGCTTCTGAGGCAGATTTCCTACACCAGGACTGGAATAAATGTGAGTGGAGTCTGAGCAGGTCTGCCCTTTTGTAGTGGCATAAATCCACCCCATAGGCACCTGTTTGGTCCCAAAGAGAGACTAGAGTAACTTCAGGTTTTCTTTGCATTATCTCAACTGTGCAACACACTTAAACTCTATGCAGCATGACAGGAGTTGGGGATGAGGGGTAGAAAACCAGAATACCAAATTCTGTGTGATATCCATTGGACATATAGAGGATCTGGATAAACTGGCTTCCATCTAATTGCTTCAAATCTATTTCTACATCTGCATTTGCTTCCTTAATGTTTTCTCACACTGAGTTCTCATCATGAAGCTCAAGGAGCTTGATCTGGATAATAAACAGTCTGGGACAACATTGCAAAAAGAATTTGCAAAAGTAATCAGGCAAATGTTTAGAAAAAATTACTCTGCTTATACCCTCTCCTGTTCAAGGAAGTGATTTTTCTGCATATATTTTCGAACAGAAAAGTTCAAGTACAGACTAGTAGTCAATAACAGTGTGCAGAATATGAGTTCCAAATCAGAAATCTGAATCTAAGCATAGACCCCAGCCAGTCAGAATGGATGTGCCCTATATGAACTATTTCTCCACCTCACATAATTAAAACAACTCAAGTGTCTCTTTTTGAATACATGACAATCATAACATACTAATGGCAACTAATCTGTAGGCCAGGAATTATCAGAACAATTATACGGAAGAGTTTCAAAAATCCATGTATTTGAGAAAGTGTCTACTTACAGATTTTAAACTGGAAAAATATAGGTGTTAAAAACCCCATAGAACTGCACAAATAATCTCCTAGGCTTGGACATTAGATTTTTTTCTTTTTTTCTTCAGTAAGGCTAATATAAATACTCAATAGAATGTACTTTAACTGAGTATTCAAGAAGATAGATTCAAATCCTTCCTCTTCTAATATAGCCTATAGGGTTGATGCCAGGTGCTTTATTTTCTAGGTAAATACTATATTTTATAGTGTGGATTCATATTCATTTTGGCAATAAATCCCACAATATGCAAACCCCCACTGGTAAACATTTTTTCGTGGAAAAAGATATTGTCAAAAGTTCCCAGCCAGGTCTAATTATAAGTTTGTTTCTGGAAAGGGAAAAATGAAAGGGAGGAAATAAAACCGTATTTACTGGGCAAATCACATGCTAAATGCATCCCTCTGGTGGAACAAACAGATGTGGAATGACAGGCAGAGGCATCCAAAAAATCAGTTTTTGAGTTGGCAGTAGCATATTCATATTTTAGTCCTGACTCTGTCACTGACTGATTCAGGTTTTACTTTTCAGTTCTCTGCTGTTTTGCCTTCCTTATGTGACTTGTCCATTTAACTCATAAAATCTTTGGCACAATAACATTCCCTTAAAATCTGTAGCTGTTCCATAGAACCTGTGATACTCCACAGTAGCAATACTGACATATTAGCAATGTCAAGCTGAAGGGACCTCTCAGCCTAGATTTGAGTAGGCAGAGGTAGGAAGAGATGCTGCAACAGTAGGAATATGAACTTCTTAGGAGCAGTTTTGATGAGCCAGTTCTATGAAACCAGGATGAGCTGCTTTCAGCACAACTCTCAGCCTCAAGCTGCAAGTGCAACCCTCCTATTCATCTCCCTTGTTCAGCGACTTGTCTGTCTTCTTGCAATAATTTAGAGCTTTGACATGAAAAGGATGGGGCTTTTCTCATACTTAGGAATTTTTCCAGTTAGGGACTCATACTGTTGCTATTTACAACCAGAAGAACATCGACGGCGCAGTGGAATACCAGCATCAGCTAAGGTCAATGTGTTAAAATCAGTCTCCAGTGCAAAATATCAAATCTTTAAAACATTACTACTTGGCAAATTGGTTGTTGGTTCTATCTTTGTTTCCACTTGTTTGTATGGACTTCAGGCATTAGGTCAAATTCTGCTCTCATAACCCTGAGTCTGGGAAATGTGATGTTAATATCAAAGACAGCGGAGTCTAGCAGTGTCTGAAACATTTATCAATGAATGTGTTGCACATACTTCTAAATGCATAACTTATTTTTAGTGTTAAAATGACATGGTATCTTTATAGAACTAGAAATAATTGTTCTGCAGGAATATATTAAAAGTTATGCATGTGTTTTATGAAACCTTTTGTGTAGAAAAGGGCTGTTAGATTCTGACACAGCTTTATTTCTTCCTCTTTTTTCATTTCATTTTTAGCCATTTAGGAGGGTCTTTTTCTATTTTAAGTTGTCTTGACTCATGCTTGATTTTACTAAATTACTTTTCCCAAATGCTCACAAGGAGAGTTTTTTGAATTAATGGATAAAACTAAACTCACTCCCATTCTGCAATTGCATGAGTATATTACAAGCAATTATTTATGATTCATCCAAACTGGCTTCCCACAGGACCATAAATCTTACAGAGTCAGAACATTGTGGCATCATCTCTGCTGATAGTTTTCATTCTTTTGCCAGGCATAATGCTCCTTGAATAGGAAAAAACTGTGCCTACTCAGCAAGGATCTACAATGCAAATTTAGGGAACTTTGTCCAGCCTGACAGAAGGAAAGGAGGTATTTCCAACAGGATGAAACACCTACATGCAAAACTGCAGTCTTCTAAATTCTTGCTCATTTGTTGCCACACCCTGGAGGTGCCTAAACTCCGCAGGCGCCAGCTTTTCATATTAAAATTTGCTAGACTCCTGAAATTCTGCTGTGGACATGTCCAGAAATGCCTCTCATGTCATAGCACCCAGTTAACTCACACCCTGGCACCGTCAGATCCAATGAACTCAGCTTTCCTGCACCTGCACTCACCTTGCCCAAGGCGTAGAGCCAATGAACATTCCCAGAATTAAGAGCTACTGCTCTGCAAAGTGCAGGGGCAGCTCTTGCTGCTCTCCTCTCCCTCATTCAAGAGCTCTGTGGTCAGGGCTTTTACTCTAGATGTGGGAAAGCTGGGATGTACATCCGCCTGTGCCTGAGGAGATCAAAGTCCACGCCCTTGCCATGAGGCCGGGGCTGTTCTGGGTGAAAGTGCTCTCCACCCTGCCCTTTGAAGCTCTTCCACCCTACAGGAGCAAACCACAGCTGCAAACGAGTGTGGAGAACATGAGTGAGCATGATGTTTCAAGGGGTTAGGGCCCTTGTGGGGGAGGCAAAGACGGTTTCGGTGCTATTTCCCTTCCCCGAGGAGTTTCTGTGTGTTGTGTCCTAGGTCAAAAAAAATAAATGGGGGTTTTAGGTCACATATGAGAAGGGGCCTCTCCAGTGCTGCTCTGGGGGATGCTGAGGAGGCTGGCAGCAGTGAGTTAAGTCCAGTGCCTGTGTCTCCCCTACTTGATGGACACTGACACTGGTGCCTCTGAGTGCCATGGCTGCTCCTCCAGGCTGGCTATCCCAAGGGCCTCTTGAAGCCTGAGTTTCTCCAACAACTCCTTTCCTCAGAGAAACAAAAGAACACCACCACGAAACAATGACCAGCATTTCCAAGCAGCATTTCATGTACATACAATGTTCATCACACTCCACCTCCCAGCTGCCCTGCAGTCCCCCATGCCACCACAGCTGCAGCCACCCCACTGGAGACCACCAGGCACTTACTATCCCCATGGCAGCATGGACACTGCTTGTTCTCATTTCCCATGGTCCAGGAGCTCTGCCTCTTGCAGCTTGCTGAAGCTATTGTCTGTTTGATAAATGTCTTGAGGAAAGTGGTGAGCTGGGTTTCTTCTTTCAAGGGTTTTGGAGAAGAAGTTGCATATTTCTCTGTAATATGCATCTATCTGTGTGACAACCCTTCCAGCCTGGGGCTGCCCACTTCTGCTAGCAACCATTGTTTCCCAGGAAAATTTTCATGAAGTGGTAGGAGCCTCCGGGACCCCAGCTCACACTGAGCTTTTTGTTTAGCCTTGACTGCTGGAAGTCTCCAGTGGCTCTCTAGTTTCTAGCAGTGAAGTTATACGTGACATTCAAGTGCCCTTCAGTTTGTGTCCATTTTCATGTGATGTTTTGTATTTCTTAGCCCACAAAGCCAAACTACCACTTCACTTCATAAGCTTGAGTGAGTCCTTTGGCTCCCTAAGTGCACTGTTCTAAGATTAATTTTTGATCTTCAGAATGCTTCTTTGACTTCCTTAGGCATATTTCCAGTGAAAGTAAAACTGCTACATCAATCTGTCTGCATACCCTTGCAATCCACAGTGCATTTTGATTTTTTTCTTTTGTCAAATACACCCAACAGGGAGATATAGGTTTGACAGGAGAGATGGGGCCTAAGCACTAGCAAGTGCTCCACCAGCTGATTTCTGTAGTGAAATATGTGTATATATGATGAGTAAGACATATATATCATTGCCAAAATTCTCTTCAGAAGCACCTTAGGGATACACAAAGATAAGAGATTTCATTAAAACTAGTCCACTGACAGACAGAAGCAGGTTTGAAAGAAGCCTTCACTACTGTCCATATTCAGAGAACTAATTATTGCAGGGCTAGTGACAGAGTTGAGGTTAGTGTTTGACTGGGCAGGCACTGCACAAACAGGTTTACAAGCGCGTCCTGTGCAGTTTACCAGCTGAGGACAAGGGCTGGACCTGGCTGGAGGCAAACATTCAGAGCTACCTCAGTAGCTGTTCTGGGTATATTACTAATGCTAGAGATCCATACCCACCCCATAAATAACTATGTAACATTGTTTGTGGAATTCATTTTGGTCTTGTTGTTTTATAAGGGATATGTTCATCTACTTTTTAACCCTTTTCTGTACAAAGAAGCTGCAATATTTTATCTCCAGCTTTGCTATTCTCTGAGTACAACAGTCACACACTTTTTTTTTCCCTGTGGTTTGCAGTATTCATGACTTTTTTTTTTTCTGTTATAGAAGCTGACTACACTATAATTACTTCCAAATACTCCCCCTGACAAGGATAAATCAGCCTATGCTGAGCTCTGGGCTGCTATGACCAGGTTGCTGCCAATATCAAAGCTTGTTTAAAAGTAGCTGAGGGATCTCAGCACTGGTCTGCAGATACAGATGTTTAACATTTAATTACCAAAGTTTTATGCTATCCTCCTCCACATGAATGAATTGAAACCCTTTCTTAATGCTTAATGCTGCAGAATCAACTATTGTTGAAATAAGACTATCTTCTGTATATCTTCTCCTTAGCTGGCAAGTGCTGCTGGCATATACAGTGAATTACTGTTTACTTCTCCTCTTGTGATCCCTTACACTTCTAGAGCATTTCAGTCCTGGCAGGGCTTCCATCAGCTCCAGCAGTCTGAGGTTCCTCTTTGTTTTACTCCTCATGCCCTCCATGGCTGAGTAACCACTCAGAGCTGAGTCCTATGATAAGCCTGTTTCTAAATCTCCAGTCCTGCAGACCCAATAGGGGGTAGAGGATGACCTGGAAAATCCCAAGCCCCTGACTGGCATGGATTGTGCTCCTTTATATACTACTCAGCTGTGCTTTTTCTATTTTGATGCATCAAACATCTGCACTATTCAAGTTAGAGGACCTTGCTGTTACCTAGAGATAGTAAGAAAAGCACTGAATGGCTTTTTCAGTAGAAAGATAATCTCCCTACTCAAGTGGTTTTGCAGCCTGGAAAATAACTTTTGGAATCATCTACAGGGCTGCTTAGAAAGATGGTTGTCTAACAGGTCAAGAGAGGGATTCTCCCCTTCTACTCTGCTCTTTTGAGCCCCCACCTGGAGTACTCCATTCAACTCTGGACATAGGAAGGATATGGACCTGCTGGAGCAAATCCAGAGGAGGGACATGAAGATGACCAGAAGGCTGGAGCCCATATCCTATGAAGACAGGCTGAGAGAGCTGGGGATGTTTAGCCTGGAGAGAAGTTTGCAGGAAGACCTTTTATCAGCCTTCCAGTACCTAAAGGGGGCTTACAAGAGAGCTGGAGAGACACTTTTCACCAAGGCCTGTACTGATAAGACAAGGACTAACACTTTTAAGAAGGAAGAGTGAAGTTTAAAAAGTTCTTTACTATGAGACTGGTGAGACACTGAAACAGGCAGCCCAGAGAAGCTGTTGATGCCCCATGCCAGGAAGTGTTCAGGGTTAGGTTGGACAGGATTTTGAGGTACTTGGTCTAGTGAAAGGTGTTCCTCCCCATGGCTGATTGGAACTAGATGACTTTTAAAGGCCACATCCAACCTAAGCCATTATGTGATTCTATGTTTCTATTATTCTATGAAGAAAATGAACTAGCCACACTGACAGGAAAGTGGTACCTTGCAAGGCTTTAAACTAAGTTTGTTCTTATTCTATTTGTTTGGCAGTTAGTAGCTCTACCTCATATCCTAGCTTTGGTAGTGACAGATTAAAATTGCTGCCTCCTTTCTTCAAGGAAGATTACAGATCAACTGATTTCTGTAAAATCCTTTAATAACATCACACCTTGGGAAGTGAAATTTGATCATAGAATCATAAGTTGGAAAATACCTCCAAGATCATTGAGTTCAACATTTGGAAGCTTTGTGAAGAGCTAACTAGAAAGGCTGCATGAATATCAGATCCTACAATAACATCCCTTTAATTTTAGGAAACACTATATTTGCACGAGAAAAAACACTTTTGCAATGCTATCTGAAAAAAAAAAGTCAGCTGAAATATCATTGTAGTTTCCAAAATAAATCCATTTCCTTGAAATTTCCATCATAAACGACTATATTTGGCCCTTTAAACAGAGCTGGTTTTCCCTTCAGCACACTTTAGAACTTGGGTGATCTGATATATCAGCAGATACTTTAGGGCAGGAACTTAAGAAAGGATAAATCCACAAACTCATAAAAAACCCCAGCAGAGGTGAGATGGTTTAAATCAATTAAGAATATGATCTATCAGTTGTATAAAAGTGCTCTTTGTAAATGATAAATTGGCAAAAATATGGCTTTCTTTTATGAATTAATTAATCTGTGCTAACTATTACTGAAAGTAAAAGGATCTTCAGACACAGGAAAAAATATACAGCAACTTTAGCTTTACACAAAAACTTCTCCTGGTAGAATTGATTTTTGACATTTTGTGGTACAACAAACTCAGGCTTTGCGTGCATGGTGTACATACAAGAACATAGATGAAGCTTGCTTGGACTATTTTTACAGAAGATATATTTACAACAGAGGACTGAATTTGTGAACTGCCCCTGTTATAACCTGCAAGAATTCACAAGTATTTTTAAAGGAAGGTCTATTTAAGTGTCAGCTTTGATCCTTGCACCTTTCCCAGAGGGGACATAAACATTAGCTTCAAGAAAGCAAAGTCAGCCAACTTAGGTCCTGAAGTGAAATCTTTACCACCATATGTTTTAAGAGAACAGTCAGGTAATTCTGCATGAAATCCAAAACAGTCAACATGTTAAGCCTGGACCTGCCTAAAATCAGTACACTCAGCAAGCAGCTGCTGAAACGTCCTTATTATGGAGTGCTAAGGGCAGGGTATGGTCTGAGACCTGCAGGTACCTGGATCAGCAAGTGGGCATCTCTGCCAGTGCTGCTGCCCAAGCTGCAAACAGCTCTGGAGAAAGTTGAGAGGTGAAACTCCTTCAAAACACTGCTTGCCATGGTGTTTTTATATTTACTGGGGAGTTTTGTTGGGTTGAGGTTTTCTGTGTGTTTGTTTGATTTTCTCCCCCCTCCTCCACCCTCAGAGGCCCAGCCTGCATAACAGCCTGTGAGATAGGAATAAAATTTTCCACCCACCCCACTGAAAATGAGCTGCAGCACAGCAAAAAATTCAGGAGGCACTGACTTGGAGCTGCTTGTTCCTATCAAGACCAGGACAGCTCTGGGCATGTACAGAGAAATTCTGAGTTCTGCATATGCAGAGGTACAGCCTCAGGGGCCCAAGACACGGTGAAATTAAAAGTGATGTCTAAAGGGGGAAAGTTCATCCAGGATTTTGCTGCTGGAAGGATCACAACCCTGTGCTTTCATACTTGTCAACAGAGCTGGCACTTGAGTTCTGAGATGCACAACCTGTGGTTCTGTGTCAGCTGAAAGCATCTGCTAAATCCACTCTGCCTCTCTGCCATGTCTTTGCCTTTATGACCTCTTAAAACCTGTCTTTGAGAACGGTTCCCCCCCTTATTATCTCTCTTCTGCCTGTATTATGTCTTCATAGTGATACTGTAATGTCAATAATAAAGTTAAATGCAGGCCCAGCTCGTGCTGCTGAGGTCAGTGAAGCTGAATCTATTTACAGCAGCTGAGAAACTGCACAAATGTATTTGTTTTTCTTCTTTGCTTGAGAAAATTGAACCCTTCATTTACTGTTGCACAAAAAGACACCACATAATGATTATTTTAGTGGATCATTTCCCATCCACACTGGGTTGTCCTTTTTTTCTGAGTTTATACTGAAGCCTGGCCAAAATCTTTTTAAAATGCTATATTTGCTTGTGAACAGCATCCTAGAGAAATGAAGGGAAAAAACACCACAACTTTTTATTTAACAAAAAGTATTCTCAGGTATCTCTTGGAAAGGAGCAGGAAATGGATTCCAGGACCACCACAGCAGCATGTCTATGTAACCATGTACAGGCCATTTCATCAGTGTTTGATAGGGTTTTTTTTTATTTTTATCCTGATACCTAAATGAAACTACAATAAATCTGAGGTGATGAACTTTTTTGGAGGTCTGTATCCCATGGAAACAGGGATGAGTAGGTTGAAATAAATTAGTTTCAAGCTTTGGTTTGTGTACCTGAAAAGCTGTATTATTTCTAATGCACACATCTTATTAGAGACCTAATTAGTCACTGTCCAGTACAGTGATTCACAAATCTATCCCTGCTCAGAAAGTACTTCAGTGTGTACTTGTACAACCCTAAATAAATTCTGCCTTGGTTTTCAAGAAAGAGGCTGCATTTTCCAGCGAAGTGATGTGGTAGGATCTCTTGACTAGTTTACACTTCTTTAGAATAGCTATAAATCATAGCACAGTAAAATATCAGATCCAGCAACTCAGAGGCCTGAACAGCCTGCCCTATTTACACAGACTGGGTCGTAATGCCAATATTTGATTTCTCCTTAAATTTTTCTCAGCTGATACCCTAATGCTCATTACTTTTGCAGTCACTTTTAGCTGCTATGCTTTTCCTAGAATCTGAAATCCACCTCCTAAACAGTCCAGATACCCCAACTTTCAGTTCTCTACTCCCCTTTCCTCCATCCCCTGTCTCTTATTAGTTGGATGCTTAATGCATTCACAAGAACAAAATACATGGAGCATATCACAAGATTAACATGAAGAATTAGTAAGTGGAAGCTCCTAAGTTCTTTCATTAATAGAACTTTCCTTATGAAACTCATTTTAGTCAGTGTTTGTGATGAAAATTTACATGTGGGTAGTTTCCATTCTTCAAGTATCCCTCACAATATTGAAGCTAACACAGCATATAAGAAATTTGTTTAAACATTGAAATCTACTGTTGACTGTCAGAGGCACATAACTCCACAACCCTGCAAACACAAACTGCCCTCTTACACCTTTTTCTGCCAGCCATGCCACACAAATAAAAAAAAAAGTCACGGGCTGAAGGAGGCAATGAAGTATATCAGGAAAACTAATAAGTCTGAACAACTGAGGAAAAAAGTATTGATATCAGTTTTGTCCACAAAATCAGTTTCCTGATTTATTTTACACTTAAAAGTGACCTCAGCCTCTTCAACTTCTTATTCTATAAGGGCTCTGTTGTCAAATCTTCACATCAACATAGATTGCCTATTGAGTGCAGGGTAGAATTTTGCCATTTCTAAACTATAATCAAATGTGATTTTGTTTTTAAAACTTAAAACAATGCAGTGTTTTTAAATGGGACATCTTCACAAAGCTATGAATAACTCTACCTCACACAGATTTTGAAAGAAAATATATCATTATCTCCATCAAAGGTCAACCACAGATTATAACCCTCTTTTTGCTTGTTATAATGAATGCTGGTTCTGTGGGCAATGATAAGATATGGCAAGAAATGTGTGAGAACAGAATCTTAAGCAGAACACATTGCCTTGGGTCCAAGAACTTCTTTCCATTGTTTTGCATTATGTTGGTTGGCTAATACTGAATTACCACGCTTTGAATTTTTTCACTTCTACTTTTTTTCTTTCAAAGATATCTAGGGGAGCATTATGCATCAATTAAAGCTCATGGGTGATAATTCTTAGCTCCTGTGACTCTCAAAGAAAACAATTCCCAAGGGAAGACTGTTACAAGTACTGGTGGAAAAACTGTCCAAGAAAATCTGAGAACCAGACACATCGATTTGAGGTCTACATGACCCAATTATAGAGAAGGATTGCCAAAACTAATGTAGGTTTAGAAACCAATGGTAACTGGTGACATTGCTTGAGGAAAAAAAAAATCAAACACTTCTCTAGGCTGGACACAAGCTGAAGAACAGAAGCAAAAACACATGACAAAATTTTAGAATGTGCAGTGATTTGCTCCTGTCCTAGCAAAGTACAGTGAAAGACTCCAAGGAATAATTGACCAGACTGAAACAGGGTAAGCTGGAGGAGACATTAGCTTAACCACTCTGTGACCAGACCTTAGCTCATCACATATAACAGCCAAGTGTTGCCTAAAACAGTTTCCTAAAACAGCTTAACTCCCACTGCATATTTTGTAACTTCTTTTTACAGTGCTACAAGGTGAAACTTACCTCCAGCAGCCAGTGGGCATGTGGCAGCATATGTTAACTGGAGTTATGGAACTGCAGGAATAGTTTGGCTGGATCCACAGAAAGAGAGGTCCACAAACACATGCCTTGTGTTTCAGACCACTCAGCAGAGACTTACTCTCGCTCTGGTGTCTAGGGTTGCAGAGAGGATCATTAGGTTTCTGCAAGTTTTCTATTTTATTAGAGCAGGTTTTCTATTTTCTTAGAGCTTTGTAAGTTTTCAGAGAAAAGTACACCTGTTAAAAAAAAAAAAAGATAAAATGCAATCTCTCTCACACATGCAACTATATAATATGTACACCAAACTCTTGAGATTACAGCATTTTGCCAATGAATTAGTCTCTCTTCACATATTTTTATATATGAAGGTAGTATATAAGTCTAATATGCACACTTCTCTATGTCTAAAACTTATATTGATTTGTTAAAAAAAAAAAAAGAAGAAGAAAATACACTGGTCTCAATTAGCTGATTCATACAACCAGTTCATTCTTCTGACTTATTATAATAGAACTCTTAAGAAGATGAAGAAAGAACTGTGCAGTTCTTACACAGGCAAAACTCACCAGAACAATAGGAGAAATCTGTCAGAAAAGAAAAGAAAAAAAAAATTTTTTTCCACTGTATTAGCAGCAAAAGCACTATTATACAGCAGTCACCTAATGTAGTAGGTGACAAAAGCTAGAGTTCTGCTGCAGAATATGCCTTTGCAGAGATTTTGATTTCATGATTTGAAATTAAATCCTGCAGTTTGCCCTCTCTGCTTTTTTTCTCCAGCTTCATAAGATCTTGCAACTCTACTGCTATTATTTATTGGTTGATTGTCCTGGAAGGAGCATCCCAGCACAGAGGGGAAAACATTTCTTAATATTTAGGCTGTCTATTGGTGTATGGGGGTATGTGGAGAGGGGAGGATGGCACTGTGGAGTGTGTCCACCTATGCTGACATTAGTAAGACTGACGATGCTTCTCCCACTAGGAAGAAATACATTAATTAAAGAGGTTAAAAAAAAAAAGTAACATCATTGGCTAGAGAGAGGCTGAGCCAGTAACAGTGCCATGGCATGATTGATTTGTTTGTTCTAACACAGCCTGTGCAATATCAATGAGTTGAGAACATCCAGATGAAGGGCAGAAGATTAGGTAATACTGATTGAATTTCTCCACTTTTTTTTTTCTCTCAAAAAACATTTTCTTTGGAATAAGACACATTTGTAAGATTACACAAAAGCGGATATACTTTCTTGGTAAAGTGTATGTTCCTGTGGTTAAAGCATGAGACTGGTAATAGGGGTTTTCTGTTCTATTCTCAGAGATTTGTCGCATCAAGTCACATTCAGCTCTGGGTATCACAGCAGCTCCCACTGGCTTCAAGGAGAGCTCTATCTGTTTAAGCCAGGTGTGTGTTTTCTGTCTGAGAACAGCACAGATATTAACCAGTTACTGTCCTTTCCCAAGTGCTTTAATTAAGATAATGTTTCCTGACTTCTCTGAGTACTCTCAGGCACTGCTCCAACATCTAACATTTTTATCATTTACCATTAAATTACAATCAGAAGTCCAAAAGACCCCACTAGAACAGACACTTCATTGTTCTATTAGAGGGCCATCCTTACAAAAGTTTCATGTCTGTCAAGGAAGGCTCAGGGAGATATTGTTCCTCTAGCCTTAAAAAAAAAAAGGACTATATATGTTCCCAGGTATTGACCAATTTTTGGAAGCTACAGACAACTGGACAACTGTACTCATCTTTCTCTCTCCATGCTTACTTATGCCTGCTGGGTTGTAGATCCCCATCATGAACAGCAGTTCAAGTTTTTCCAATACATCCATTTTCATCAGTGGTTCATTTAAAGACAATGAATTTGTGCTATTATTACATCTCATCTTAGTCCTTCAGAATGAAAAAAATATAGTTCCATCACATTTTCCTTATAGCATTCTTTCTTTAGACCCCTTCTGAGTATACTGCATACTTGTAGGTATGTATGCATGTGAAAGTGAAGAATGTCCAGTCTGAGGGTAACAGTGCAAATAAGGCATTTTGGGTATCATCATAGCCTGCTACCCCAAGCTATTTCTGGGCTGACAATACATGGTTTTTAGGCTTTATTGTCTCAACATCTCTGCCACTTTTACCATCATTTCAGAGGACTAACTCAAGCTCACTCTGCACCAGGTAATCCATTAACAGGGCACAAAAAAGATTGAAGTTACTCAGTGCTCATTTTGAGTTGCTTTTATTATCATTCTCCAGCCTTCACTCAAATTGCTTGAATTTGTGGCAAATACAGATTACCATCTGAGGGCAGCTCTGCTAACATTTTCCATTACATGGCACTCTGAAGAAAATTGCAAATCCCATGAAAGACAAAAAAAAAAAAAAACAAAGCCACCCTACAAAGCTCTGTTCAAGGACTTTGATTTGTTTACTGCAGTCCTCAAAACATTATCTTGTAAGGAAAGTGAAAATTGAATATTATCGACAAGGCCATGGGAAATGTAAGTCTTATTTTGGAGGCACTCACTCAACACAATCATTTAAGTACTACTCTTATTCAGCAAAACACTTGTGTTTACCTTTCTTATCATCATCTTAAGCAGGCAGGCTGGAAAAAAAAGCATCCATGCCTCAAAAAACTCTGCAGTTAGCAGTCATGAACAGAGTTGAATGCAGAACTGGACACTTTTATCCTGTAGTAATTACTTGAGAAGCCTTACAATTACAATTTTGTATGTATGACTAGCTCCATCCCCAGAAGACACTCAGAGCCATCCTCGCATTGCACAGAATAAGAAAATTAATGAGGAAAATTAAAGAGAAATCCTAATTCTTAGTGCCCTGAGTGTTGAGAGCAAGTTCCTGCCTGGAGCAATGTCTGAGTATCACTGAGTTTTTGGCCAAACGCAAATCATCTTAGAGCTACCAAGCCCCCCCTGGGGTGCAGGTTTGGCTGCTCTCTGGTCAGTGAGTCTGATGCCACCTTCATAATCATGAGAGCTGGACTGTACAACCTAATAGCACATCCTCTGTCCTGTGAGAGCTGTAAGGAGGCTGTTGGAAAAGGAGGCTGCATTCACAAATCAACCTTTCTACCCTTAACTGTACCTTGGTCTCCAGTTAACCTCTGCAGATGAAAACTTCATAAAGCATGTCAGCAAGAAAAAAGTCAATTCAAGAAGTGAAAAAGAAACATGTAGAACAATGCAAATTAATCCCACAAAAAAATACACAGATCAGTGAACACGGAAACTGATACCAGCTTCTTCTTTACAAAGATCCCATTAAATCTTTGCAGACTGCTTCCTTAAGAGCACTAAAGCCTCTACAAACATAACTCACTTGGAAAGCAGTTAACTAGTTTATCTACTGCTTAAAAAAACATTAAACAAAGCATGACAATGACAGCATTGTATAGTGATTGAAAATGGAGCCTGGTTTACAAACCGCAATCTCTTCTCTTTGGCAACAAGGAACGTACCTTTCTTAGTCCTTTCCATGCTCGCCCTGGGGGCAGAGGGCAGCAGAGATGGTTACTCGTGTTGCTCCCAGCTCCCCATTGCATGTCAGACAGTCCCTGCAGCTCCACAGGTAGACTCCACATCAGCAAAAAGTGCAGACTGTCAACTTACCAAAAACCAGTGAGATTTGCCCTTTTGAATAATTTTGACTTATTTTGAAATTTTTTTTTTTAAGTAGCCCACTCTGAATTTGAACCCTGTATGAGCCATTCACTTAACAGTTGGACTTGATGATCCTTGTGGGTCCCTTCCAACTCAGAATAACCTTTGAAACTGTGTAAATATCAGAGTCCTTAGTTATTTTTCCCCTCATCAAGACTGGTGTCAGTGATGAAGTATCACACATCATTAGGCATAAATAATAGTATACTCGAGCTGGAAATTTGCACTTCTGCTCTTGGCACAAATCCCACTTGCTGCAAATGTTAAGTCATAGCAATGCAGTTATCTTGGCACTCTCAGCACTTGCATAACAGATGCACATTAAAGGGAGGCTGAAGGACATCACTATAGAAACAGTTAATTAGGGAACATCAGCCTCAGTAAAGAATAATCACTCTGGCCAGAGGTTTATAAGCACTTGGAAACCAGAACGACTTATGAATAGTAGGTAAATTTATGGACTTTCCTTGTCACTTTGATTTCTTTTTTCATTCTACTAGATTCTTATCCTAATTTAAGTTCAGCATTTTCCAAATATAAACTAGTATTTAAAACACTGGAAAGACAATACCAGATCCTCCTCCAAACTAATCTGCCAGTCCAAGAGAAGCAGCGCCACACATAATGCAGCATAAAGCAAGTAAAGTTATACAAAGTCATGCAGCTGCATGAATTTGATGATTATAAATCTAGTGTGTGGCCCCATGCGGCCACCTCTCAGTGCTTCCAGCAAACTAGTCATATACCAATGCTTTGACTAGCTTAATTGCTCTGCCCAAGGGGCTTTATGTTATGCCTCAGATGACAGTGTAAGGAACTGGTCAAAAGCAGAGTATTCTTCTAGTACTCACCATGAACTTACATATCGAGGTGAATTATGTCATTCATAGCACACCAGGAGAGTTCCAGCATATGACAGCATCTCTCCTAACTCGAGATCGACTACTACAAGGAAACATAAAATTTGAGAGGGTTTATTAAACTGCAGATGGCACAGAAACACACACAAACACACATAAACCAGTTTTCTATTACTTGCACTAGGTTGTTCAGCACAATACTTCTTCCCCCAAATTCAGCACCATAGTAGCAGAGCAGCTTGTCTGGTCCATGCTGATCACTGAAAAATCCATTTCAATGATCACATTAATTCACTCCAGCTGAAGACCTAGGTGAAGTTGAATAATATGTCAGTAGAGCCATTAAGTTTAACCTGGGTTCTTGAAAATATCTGTAATAGCAATGGTGCCCATTCTACATTTCCATGGTGCTGAGAAAGAGCCAGGATTGTTATGTAAGAGATCTGTCAAACTGGGCTTTGAATTTCACACTAATTGCATGCTCTCCAAAAATGCTTATTTCCTTTTCTAGCAAATCTTTTCCAACAATGTGAAAAAAATCTTAGCCCTCTTATATGACACATCAATATATTTTGTATTTGGTCTGATCAACAGTTTATGTTTGCCCCAGTCTTGAAAGGAGAAGAAATGAAATGTATCCACCAACAGTAACGCAAAAATGCAAAAAGTCATCAGTAGAGGATATATATGTTTGTAAAAATGTAAAAACCAGACTATTACTTTGTAAATATAAACAATAGGAAACTTTTTTCATAGACAGACTCAGAAATGTTTGCATGAGTTTTTTGAATTATAAAATTAACATTCAAAATAAAATGTTACATGAAATTTTATGTATATTAAACTGTTAGCATTGAGATTTTATTTTTTCTAGATTTATTATAGTCATTTAAATATATGCATATTGCTGTAAGAGAGTAGAGCCATAGGAATTCTAAACAAATTATATTTCTGAGTAAAGGGTTCTTTGGTCTAGTTTATATATCTGCAGCTTTTAACGTAAATATACTGTAATAAAAATCATAAGAAAACTTGGCATTCAAACTTCCCTTAAGTAGTTGAAAAATTCTTAGCTTGAAATTGTCATTTATCTGCCATTTCTGAAAGGCTATTATATCCATAATGTAAACCACAATGTTAAAAATAAAGGCACTAAACATTTATAACAGAATATGCAATCTGCATTTGCATTAATCATAGCATTCATATGTGTGCTTTATGACATAATTATTTTTAGCTTTGTTTATTTTTATTTCATCTTAATTGTTTCTATTATTTGTTAAAATTACTCCACTGTTCTTGCTCTTCTTTTTAATATTTCTTCAGTGTTTTGTTACCTTGTTGATTTAAGACATTTTAAATGCAGATTCTTTCTTCCAGAATAGCTCTTGAATGCCTTCTCTTAAAGAAAACTCCTAAAATACACAATTCTAATAAGCTAATACCTTTACAGTGCACAGATTACTGTTATTCTGATCATTTAAAGAAATAAGAATAGCAAGCAGATGTTCTCTTTTAATGTTTCACCCACTGGTTATAAGTGGCTGTTTCAGGCCATCCAAGGCACTGGACTTACTGGGGAGGATGCCAGCGGAAAAGGTGCTTTTGAAAACTGCACACTTTTATGTGGGAGAGCATTGGGATAATGCCACTAGGCGACTGCCTGATGGCAGATCATGACTTCAACAGGGCCTGACATGGCTGAATTCAGTGGTACAAAGGTGCTTTTAACATACTGTCAGTCCCAGTTGCTGTACTGAAGATAAAGTGCTATTTGCTCTGTAACATTTCTTTGGTCTTTGTGGAGGCTCTAAATAAACCAAGTCTTCCACATCTTTTCCTCTCCACATCTGGAGGAGTCTACTTTCATTAACTCCATTCTAGCCTTCATGCTCATTAGCCTTCCCTCCAAACTCAGAGGCAAATTATTCAGTTAGTTTAGGGCCGAAACTCATGTACTTGGACGTGGGTTACTAATAACTGCCACCTGTTTAATTAGAAGCCTCTTCTTTCCTTGATCTTTATATATCTGAAAAAAATACTTTTGCTATTGCTCTAGTTCTTTGAAAAATTGAGCTTCTCTTAGCATCTAGAAACAGCCACTTTTCCCTCAACATTTCTCAACATTTAAAACCTCAGATTTTTGCTGATAATACCTTTTGTCATTCCTACCTCTAAATTTGAATCTGGTCCTTCAGTGGGTTAGGTGAAGAGCATTTCTCTATAAGCCTTTCCTAGTTGACTAGTGAATAGTTCCTAGTCTACCTGTTATAAAGAAATTCTGGCCTGCACACACATCGAAGTACCCTTGAACTTTTTAGTTCTGTTGAAGTCTAAGAAATCCACATTAACACAAAGCTGGGCTTATTAAGAGTTTCACATATGCATCATGAAAAGTCAACACTTTTCATGTAGATAGACATGTCACATAAATCGTTGCTTGTTTGTCATATTTCTTATCCTTAGACTGCTTATTTTTGGAAAATTTTTCCTGACTTCTTACATGTCATAAGCTTGATGTTTTTTCTTGAAGGCCTTTGCATTTCTGTTTCTGATAGCAGCCTGATGTAGGAAAATTCCTTTGAAAATATGTGGTGAGGTAGTAATGAGCCTTTTCCCTACATTATTTTACTGCTCAAATCTTATTTACAGTTGCTTTTAATGAATAACCTTCTTTAAAATATATAAAATAGCACTTTTTTTATTGGTTTCTCTCATTAAAAAATAAAATCTGGCTGTCTCCAAGTTCTTTACTATTTTCTTTAAATTTTGTATTAAGTAAAACGTAAAACTTTCATTCCCTGTTTTATTTTCTGATTTTTTTGTCAGTTCCCTTTTTTTATTACCCTGAGTATGAAACCTTCTATCTGCCCAGTGCTTCCACACCAGACCACTATCCCACGCTGTGCCATTTTTAGCTCACACTCACATCTGTGATTTTCTGTATAGTTCAAATTGCTGTTTGAAACTTTTTCCAGAACTGCAAATATATATTGAAACTGTCACCAATGCATTTGTTTTCCAGTAATTTTTTGCCTGTAAAACCATATCATTTAGAGTACTTACGAAAAATTGTCTTGAAAAGGATGTCCTTGAAAATGAGTCCCCACATTTAATGAGCACATCCTGACTCTCTCTAGAAAACCATAGGGGATTACCAATCTCATTCTCTTAAAACAGCCTTTGGTCACGTCAAGAAATTGAACCTAGGACTTTTGAGATCTGAAAACTGAGTCCAGGTAGCAACCAAATAGGTAGATGCCTGACTGGTCTTTATAATTGGGGAAAATATTGCAGACATATTTTGCAGTGCTTATCCAACCCTGGAGGATGGATTCTTACCTAGCTTAACAATTTTTCCCTATTTTTAAGCAGAAAGAAAAGGCAGAAGAAAAGAATTGTACTGTTTTGTTTTCTTTTCTTTTTTTCTCAAGAAATGGTTCATATTCTAAAATTTTTTTCTACAGGATGGAAAGATGATCAAGAATCTAGAAAAGGCCAAATCCTAACCCAAGTAATTTGGGTTTAGTCTCCTTCCTCAATCAAAGTGGCCCTCAGATAGTGAAACTTGAATGAGGGTTTTTGGGACTTTATCGAAACACAAGTTCACAGTTTTATTATTCCAAAGCAATCCTTATGATTTCTCATGAAGTCCAAACTTACATATAGTAAAAATAGTTCTCATTTTCTGTCTGAGCCACAAACTGTAAGTGTGACTCAATGAGCATGCTCTTTTCTGACTTCTGGTTTGGTTGTCGGGGTATTTTTCATCTGTGTGCCATAGTGGTAAAATGCCAACTTGTAGTTTCTGCCTGACCCTCCTTTTCATTTGCCACTGCCTATATGTGGAGTTACATTTTAATAGATGAAAAGAGTTCTTACTAAGAACCCTTATTAACAGCTTACATGCTGTGTTGCAAATAGTAGGTGCACCTTGGCTGAAGATGCCTCATTCCAGATGGAGACCTAGAACTTCAAAGCACATTGTCATACAGCAGCCATCTGGCAAAACAAGCAGAGCAATGAGATCTGTAGTCTTGCTGCAGGCATAAATGCTGTTGTGCGACTCTTTCTGGAGTGGGTGCAACTTCTTCCCAAACACAGTATGTTACAGTAAATATGCTGAAAGTTGCTGGAAGCCCCATCAACTTTCACTGTGACCAATTTGCCAGATATGTAGTTCTAGCACTTCTGCCAGTCACCACCACAAACAACACACTTCTGCAAATCCATAAAAATGATAACTACAGCTATCTGATGGAACAGAGCTCCCCATGGTGAGAAATGCTGTGGCTAGTTGTGTCAAATATTTTCCATTTCCTGAAATAATTGCTTCTGTTTCCTCTCTGTGAGCTTTAGCCAGTTGACCTTCATGACTGTCATAATTTCAGCCAGGTGTTCATGTCTCTGTTTTATCAGCACTGGAAGTGAAAAAAGATGCATGGCTCAGGGTAGATGCATGCTGCTGACATTCCAGATGTTTCATAATTTTTCTCAAGATTTTACAAATAACAGTTGGATAAGATATGCAACAGTAAAAGTTGCACTGGATTCATTCTAATGACAGAGTCATCCGTTTGAGTAAATGTGCTCTGTGTACATAAAGAGAAAGATGAAAAACCCAGAAATCCCTGTGTTCTTGCACCAGATATGGAGTTTTTACAACAATTACAGGTCACCACAGTCTCCAGTGAACGTCTATATGAAACAGGCAGACAACTTCTCTGAGCACACAATACTCTTCAAGATTAATGTGAAGCAGTAGTGACTGATTATATTATTTACAAGGCTGAAAAATATTGGTAATATAATTTGGAATGGAAAAATTACTGAGAATGATAAACTATGATTCAAGGATGATCTTTTGAAGGAGACAAAATAATCAGCAAAGAAGAGAAAAATAGAATGTCTTATGCAGTGCTTAAAAGGCATAGATTTAGCGTGACTGAACTGATATGGAAATGAGAGCTGAATCTTGTCAGTGTTAGAAGAAAATGAAGAAATGCCTAATGATCCGAATCCAAGTTTGAGAGTAACTTTTGATCTTGTTAAAAACATGTATGATGCAATGGAAAGTAGAAACCTTTAGATGCTAATGATGACTGAATGACTTGTTTTGTCTGTGAGTTCCAGCCATTGACCAAGACCCTGTTGTGCTTGATGGGCAAACAAATGAATGGCTCTTTCTCCAGTAAATTTCTAACCTAAAAGAGGGAGCAGAAGGCAAGAGAGAGAGATTGGTATGGATGGTCAGTATGAGAGAGAGTAGATGAAACATTAAAAAGCATTGTCAAAAGTGCCAGCACACCGGTAGTCAACTTGCTGGGGTAGTAAAATTTGATTTTGCCTACTCTGCTGGGAAAACTTGAGCTGGGAATGTGCAAGTACATGCCTGAAAATCTAGGATGTGGGTGATGAAATCTGGCCAAGAGAGAGAACAGAACAGACTGCCAGGAAGGATGGCAGGAAGCCATGACACAACCTAAGAGCAAGGGGTATTTCATTTGATGTGGCAGTGAAGGAGGAGCTAGCAGAAGAGCAGAAAGGGAATAGGGCCATCAGAATAGACACATAAGCACATCTCTTGGAAAGATAGGAATAGGGCAGCATTGCTTTAGCAGAAAGATGGGAAATTATTATTGTAGTATAGAGGTTCATGGTGGATTAATAAATATCCTGGATGATAACTCAGGATTGACACTTATAGGTGTTATAAGGAAGTGTTTAGATAGAGCCTGGATTTGTAGAACTAGAGTTGATTGTGTAGATGCTGCTCAGAGTACAAATGGGAATGGCAGGCAGAAGGGTGGTGTGTGAGGCACTGTGCAGTAAACTCTGACCTGAAAAGTCTGCAATCTCAAACACTAGGCAGGTGTTTAAGGCAAGCAGTGGCCAGTTAAAGTATAGGGGTGAAATGTGCTTGTAATGCTTAGTGCAGCTGTAGCAACAACCACAAGTCACAATTTACATAAGATGTTATTGCACAGCAGGTTCCTTTTATGCATTACAGCACAGATGTATTTTAAAGTGGCATTTGGAGTAAGGTGAGTTGAGACACTAGCATGTCCAGACATGTGGAAGGCGGCTAAGACTGCTTCTGTGCTAGTACCTAGTTCTGAAGCCAGGAAAGGGGGAAGGGAACTGAATCTTCTGGTTATACATTGGGTTTTGGCTTATACAGCATTTCTTGACTACACAGCTACTAAATAATCAGCTAAATATTTATTCACTTGCAATATCACAGACAGGCTAATGTCAATATTTTCCTTTTAAACTGTTATCAGTATAATAAATACCCCTAAATGTGAGAATGTTATTTCACATTACATAAAATGCAAATGTGAGCAATAAACCCCAAATCAGAGAGTGATAGTAACATACTTGTTGCTATGAGTTTTGGGCAGCAGTCAGAGCAAGAAGAGAGGACAATGAATAATGAAAACTTGGTAAATAAATATCTGTAAAGATCAGGAAAATATTGAAGCTCTTATGTCACATGTTGAAATCCAATGGGAATTTCTTTTCTTGTAAGAAAGCTGAATGATGGAAAACACAGATGCAATGTCAGAACAAATGTTCTCTCTCGCTGCTTTCAGGCATCCTCAGTCCCCTGGACCATGCTGAAGAGACATCTCACCTCAGCATGAGACTGTCCTGTGAAGGGGATTGCACAAGCTCTGTTGGGAGCCTACTCTACTACATCACTGTCTTCTAACTTACAGCCTTTTCCCAATAGTGCAGCAAAGATTTTTGCTGCAAATGAAATCACCACCTCCTTGTCTACCCACTGTGGACATGGTGAACAGCTAGCTCTGTATACAGGAAAGCTGCTGTCACATTGTTCTCATCTTCTCCTTCTAGACTAAACATAATCAGTTCTGTTGACCTTTCCTCATGAGTTGTGTTTTCCATACCACTCATCATTCTTCTCCTCTGAACTGTCTCCGGTTTGCCTCTGTATATCTATCTATAATTTTAAAGTGTGGTGCCCAAAGCAGGACAAAGTACTCAAACTGAGTTTTCTTGGTGCCAGCAGAGTAAACCAGAACATTTCACATAAGGTATTCTGGCTAATATGCTCTGCGGTGAGATTAGTCTTTCCTCAGCTGTATGATGCAGCTCTCTCTTACTTAGTTCAAGGACTGTATAGTCTTCAGATTTATTTTCTGTCCTGCATCCCACATAAAGATTTTCTATTTTCTATTCATGCAGTGGGTATCTGTGGCAAATTATGCACTTGGTATTTTTTTCTGAATTTGTACCCCTTCTAGGCTCTAACACAGTTCTATGAAGAGCTGGCACTTCCTATCTGCTGATGTAACTTGAAGATCCACTGCTTCATATTTCAAGTCACGCATAAAAATAATGAGTACAACTAGACCAACAAGTGACATCTGTCCATGTGTATGTTATGATGCATCTACACTGCTTTTTCCCATTTTACTTTTGAGAAAAAATGTAAGACCGTGGGGAAAGCCTTCTCAAAATCAAGATCTAAGAAGTCTACCCTTGATCCTTATTCCCTTGGTCAATTCATCTGTCAAAGAAAAATGAGATGGATTTGCTTCTGATAAATCCAGGCAGCGCTTTGTTAACACTGTAAAAATGTTCAAATATTCACAAAGTGATTATATGCCATAGTATTGTAGAATTTATCTAGTAACAAGATTATCTTTCTAGACATCTATAGTTTGTTAGGCTCCCAGTTTTACAGAAGGGTATTATTGTAGATATACTCTCACCCTGGTGTCTTCTACAGTATTCCATATTTTCTTTAAAGTACTTGCTGGTTCAGTGATTGCTTTTGGTTAGCTGATGAAGTGTTGCAAGGCCCATATGCCTGCCTGTTCTTGTTAATAAAGTGTTTGTGTTTGGTGATTATCTGGTTTGATATACCTTACTGGAAGAAAGGTGTCCATATCACACATTGAGACCTGAAACCTCCAAGAAATTGAAGGAATATACTGAGAAATAAGATGTATTTTCCAGCCCTCACTAATGGTTCCCTAACAGAGTACAGAGTATATTTACTCAGTCAATATATGGAAATTTCAAAGCTGCAACAATGGAATGGGAAGAGGATTCCTCCTTCAAGGGCTAATTAGCCATTTTAGTTATGCTAGGATTAATGCTAACAAATATGACGGGGAATTTTTATGGGTGTGTTTGATAACTAGTAGTTCATAATTTGTCAAGAAAATCTTAATATATTTTTTTACCCTCTTTGGATTTTCTTTGATCACTGCTTAACATAATAGGCCATCTAAAGCTGTGATTAGTTTTTCTTGCTAGTTCAAGGATTAGCAGTATTTCATCTCTTTATTGGTTATCCTACCTCTATCATTGTAATATATTTTCATCTATTCCAAGTAGATTGAGAAGAGCCAAGTTTTTAATAAATGTTATGCATTTGAACTGCTCCGTCTTGGAGGAACAGAAAGCATTGCTTTGGATTGAATGCTCCTGTTCACTTGTCTTAAAGGTTACTTAATTAAAACAAGAGCAAAAGAAGAATGTCCCTGCTCTAGCCAAACATAAAATGTCATCCTAAAAATAGAACTAAAATCCTCACTTTGATGTGACAATGCTTAGATCCAGCTCACAAGTTAGTGAAAATCTTTGCGTAGAGCACAGAGGGAACCTGGCTATCTCAGTGAAAAGATATTTGTTGCATCATTCCTTAGCACCTCCTGCTGGCTAAGAGACATGGAGAGACTTTTATTGGTATGAGGGCTAACTGAGCATAGCTGGCCTATAAAGTAATAGGCACAAAGCTGAGTGATACTTTGCCACCAGTCAGAAAGCCAGGAGGTTTTGTAATGTAGTCA
>VWZD01002301.1:49120-99396 GCA_013396695.1 Sakesphorus luctuosus | reverse complement strand
GGGGGGGGGGCGGTACAGGACAAAAACAGAGATTTGAACAAGCAATACAATTGAATTCTCTGGGACTCATTCTTCATACACTTCCCTATATCAACAATAATACTGCATAAATAATGAGAATTATATCAGAGTGAAGGATATGACATGGAATAAGAAGCAGCCACATGACAGCGTCAGTAAAAACAAGGTGCTGTAAAATGCAGAAGTGCTAAAAGGGAATGACCTATATGAGAGTTCTTTTGTTGGCATTTATATTTCAATTTCAAACATGTGATGGGGTAAGGGGACTATTGCTTTGGAGTACAAAGTCTTTAAAACTAAGTTTACTGCATCCCCAAAGTGTAGCCTAGTATCTGAGGATGTGTATAAAGTAAGTATCAAAATAAACTACTGGTGTTAAACTTCTGCATCTATTCAAAATGAAAATTTCAGGGAAATTTGCCAGCTATAAAAAAATAAACATTGCTGGTTAATGTCCATGGACCAGAACGAGCTCAGCATGAATAGATTTTATTTACATAAGAGCAGAAGCAGGTTCCATTTGCTATTAGATCTTCTAAGGTAAACTTTCTTATATAAACTATGGAATCTCCCACTAAAATAGTACAGTGAAATCAAGCCAGAATTTGGGGTTAAAACACAAAGGCTGTATTTATTCTCTGAAATGCACACAAAACCTCATATTTTTGCTGTTTTATTCATCCAAGCACCACAAAGGCAATCATCACTTATAATAATGTCTGTATCTTTATTATATATCACAGCACAATAAGAATGGACCCGCAGAGGAAAACAGTACCAGAGACTCAACATTCCATATACTAAATATTTTGGAGGTTTCAATTTGTACTAGCTTTAATCCATTCCTTTTGACTGGAAAGCATCAGTTGTGGAGCTGATGTGTGTCCTTCAGTGGAGCATAAGAAAGGACCCAGCTTGCATGCGGTGCAACATGCTCCATCATGTGAACCAAAGTGTGGTAATCATGGGAGAGGAAGAAGTCCACTTCAAAAACCTGATCCAAAATAAAGCAGCAGCAGAGGCACACCCAGGGAATTAAGACCTACCTAGCAGCCCAGTGCATGAGGCAGATTTAATTAACCCTGTTCCACAAGTGGCAGATCGAGGTACAGTAGATTTATATGAAAAGGAAGTGGCAAAACCGTGACAAAGCTGAATAATTTGCTGTCCAGAGACATTGGACACTGTGGGGCACTATGTCTGCTGCAAACGGACAGAACACAGTGGTGGAGTAGTGAACTAATGCTGATAAGTCTTATCAAAACCCACAAAATGCAAATAGAAATTAAAGGGTCTGGGTTGATTAAATGACCTGTGATTAATCTCATTCAGATTTACACATTAGTGATAAGGAGGATAGAGGCTGTGATGAGTAGCAACTTAGGAATGGACCTTGAGACACATATTTAAGTGAAAAATATGAGGGCAAAAGAAACCGCAGACCCTGACTTGGCATTGTCAGATGTAGCACTTTCTCTTGGTCACTGGATGAAGAAAATGTCATCCCACTGGCATCCTAGCCTTCTCACATCATGGCTACCTCCATACTCAACACCAGAGCATCTCAGGGAATTCACAGAAATCAATTATCAGAGCTTCATTGCTATCAGTTAAGTGACTTCACTGCTGCAGAAATGTGTATGTTATTTCAACGAGCAATAACAGCTAATAATGTCTTATTTTGTATGATGCATTCTGGGGTTATCATATAAAGCAGATCTTGCCATTGCTATTTTTGTATGTTTTTCTGCTATTTCGTATCTGATAAAATAACTATCCAGACTAGCTAGGCTATCAGCTAGATATTTAATTAATATGTGGCTATACTGGAAAGTAATGCCAGAAAATACAGACAATCCAGATGTACTAGTGTTGGTTTTGGGCTTAGCTCACATTTTTTACCAGTGAAGAAGTTTCATAACTATATTAAAGACACCATTGTGGAGGACTAAAACAAGAAGTTACCACAAAATCACTGGGCACAGAGAATGACTCAATTCATTGGTAAACTCGTAAGAAGGGAAGCAGTGTAAGTAGAAAAAGGTCTCAGATATTGCTCTTATTTGCAGCAGTAGGGACTTTTAATGAGATAGGACCTCAACTGTCGTGGCTTCACAGCAGTCATTCAGCAGATGTAAAAATATCTGGGAATGGAGAGCCATGCCTTTAGCTCCCCTTCATGAACCCAAATTTATGGCACCTAGAGGAACAATGCCTTTAAAGTTTCCATAACGGATTTTTTTCCCTCTCCTAAGAGATTTTATAAGGAAGAAATCTTGAATACTGGGATTTTTTTTTTTGTGTGTGTGTGTGTGTGTGATTTTTTGTGTGTGTTTTTAATTACTTGGTCATTATGTTAAGACAGCTGTATATGATAATATTTTTTTTGGCAAATATTTTGTAACTATCCTTTAAAATACTAGCAACATATTCTTGCCAAAAAGATGTGCTGAATCCATTGCTGAGCTATACAAAAAAACTCTCTTGGTTTCCTCTCTCTCAATCTGCCTTTATGGTTGTTGTACTTCTCAAGAGGGACATGAGATGTAATTGTTACAAAAGTTGCAACAACTCTGCTCAAAGGATTGATCACAGCATCTTGCCACCATAGTTGGGTGCACTGCAGTTTCATTTGGAAATTCTGTTCCTTTGCTTCATCTTTACAGCCAAGTTCCAAGCATGATGCCATCAAGTCACAAGTATGAAAGACAATAAAATATGAAGCTGTACCAAGATGCTGCATTTATAGGAATGATAGTCTGAGTATAAATAAGTCTTTCCCTGTCTTATATTTTTCAAATTTTCATTCATACCTCTTAGCACATTTCATTGGGAGATACTGAAAGACGTTGTTAGAACACCTAATGCACAATGATAAATACTGACCAAATGGTACTACTCACAACTGGAATAAGGTAAGTTGATGAAGAGGTAGAACCTCGTCATGAAGACTTAGAATGCATCCTGTGGTATTTTAGAAGATGAATATAAAATTGTTTCAAGTTTTCATAAAAAGACTTTCAGCAGTGCCACTTTCCTTTTACTCTCTTCTCAATTCATGCAAATATGTAACTATGGCTGAAAGAAGTTGAGCTTATGAAAACCAGCAGTGTTCTCTCAGTTTCTAAATTGTTTGTCATCTTCAGGCTCCCATCTATCTGTTCTCCTTTGCTAATTACACAATCCATTCAAAAGACAACTTTGGCATCATAAATAGTGGCAGGCTGCGTGCACAGCCATACTGTGCCTTTGTGAATAACAATTTCTCATTCCAGCAAATTTTAAATTGAAAATGTTTTCTCTAATTAGCCATACTTTGTTGCTAATAAGATCATAAGGCTGGTAATTCAGTACATTTCTTCCCATTCCTTTATTTTTTTTATCCTAGAGTATTAAACAGATGATTCATACTTTATTTGTGTATGCTCAGAGTTTAGTTGTTGCTTTTAAGAACTTTCAAATCACTTAAGCTCTAAGCTGTAAAGCAACAATCTTAAGCTAAGATTTTGCAAAGACAGCCTACACACACACGCACGCAAAAAAAAGGTAGATATAATTTTTTTTTTTGAGTTACAAACCCTTGAGAACAAAATGTTTGCTTCTCCAAATTCCAGTATGTGCTCATATTTCTGAACAGTCAGATTTTCTTGAGCTTTGCATCAACCTCAACAAAACGGTTTAAGAAATTTCCTTCTGTGTTACCTTAGTTGCTTTGTGCCTTGAATCAAGGCAATATTTGGAACTTGCTCTACCTACAGATCCCCCAAAATTATCATATTGTCTTCCTACAGAATTTCTGTGAGGTTTAATATCTTTCAATGCCATTTGTCTGTTGTCAGGCTTGCATAGCATCGCTGCACATTGCTAGGAGACAGTAAATGTTTTCAAAAGTTAAAGACCTCCCCTTTTTCCTACTGCTATCTAGAAAATATAACCAGATTTTACCCTCTGATATAAAAATGCAACTTCCCATGGAGTCCTACATGTGCACAAGGGTAGAATTTGGCCTTAAAGATTTATAGAGCTATAAAACTACAAGTAGATAACTTAGATTATGTTTTCTGGGACTCAGGGCTGAATCCACATCATTAACAAAAGTTTCATATTAAAATGGCATTGGTATCCCTTTGAATATGATTTTAGGTTATTATGCTCTTCTAGGTCTTTGGATTCATTTGACCTTCAGTCTGATCTGTTCCCTTCATTCCTCTCGCCCTTCCTATCATCTGGTTTCCTGGGTGGGGTAATATAGGAGAGAAGTCAGGAGTGAAAATGCACTACTGACTAACTCAACATCTTCTGAAGTTGCAATAGCGGTTCTCCCACTGTCCAGGAGGAGGGAGGTAAATTGGGAGTGGAGCTGCGTGGTTTAGAACAACACCAGAGGCAGTGACCTAGAAACCTTACATAGGAGAGAAACAACACAAACTGTAAGCTGCAACAGTAAATTACTCAGCCTTTGCGCAAGTGGCTGAGTAAGTATTTTTCTGGCTTGTCATGGTGTCCCAGAAGATTCTTACCTTTTTCTTCCACTGTTGAAAATTAATTTCCTATCTTCTAGACACTCACTGAGGAGCTCTCCATTAGCCTTTTGAGAACTGTGTAGCGTAAAGCATTTATCGTAGGCCTCCTTTTTATTTACAGTCTGTTTTTTCCACTCAAAACAGAATTATCCCAAAATAAACACTAGACAATGAGAATCAAAAGCATGTGTAATAGCCATGCAATTTCGTAACTACTTGCTACATCTTTGTTTGGCATACTGGACTTTGTTTAGCAGAAACATTGTAGTATCATAAGGTCAGAGTCTCTAGAACTTAGTCCATCACTAACAAAACCTGGAATTCATATAACACAGACTTCTGCACAAAAGAGTTTCAACCAAAGTTAAAAGTAAATCCCCTCAAAATGGTGAACAAAGTGAGGGAAAAAACCATGAACCACCCCCCCCTTTTATTTATTTATTTTAATTTTTTTTACCCTTTTTTTTTTTTTACAAAATAGGATATATGCAAGATGTGTCTGCTTTGTTTTCTCATCTAGGTGCGACGCCCTTGCTGTGATCATACTGGATCTCATAAACTAAGCAGGACTAATCCTGGTCAGCAAAGTTACAAAGTGGGGAGTTCTCCAATACAAGCACAGGTGCTTGTAGGTCTTATAAGCTGTATTTTAATAAGAATGGAAGTAGCACTCCTCTTGGGCCTGTGGACTCATGCTGGATGTTAGGAAAGATTGTGCTACTAGGAAAATTACTTTAACTAGCGTCTAAAACAAATGATAGTGAAAGACATTCTGTAAATCATGGGTGCAAGCAAACAGGTATACATGGATTAAATGGAAAACTAAGAACTTGGGAGAAAACCAGATTTCTGTTCCGATGATGCTCATCTTGGTATTTTGAAAAGTAGACCTAATTCTAACCTCTCCATCATAATTCGCTACTACCAAACAATTCTTCCAGTTTAATAATATGTACTGAATTTAAGTGCCTGTAATGTCATCTCTGCTAAAATTCTCTGTGATTGAGGACAATCCAGAATCTTTTGCATCCTCTGGAGTAACACAACCACTTTCATACACTTGCAGTCCCCTTCACCTGCACAAAATGACTTATGACCAAAAGTACAGAAAGAGAGTATAAGGGGCATGGACACATTTGTTTAAATAACCCTGGGAAAGCTCTTCTAAGCTCTTTATCTCCTTCTTCTCTATGGAGAATTATTGATATTGAAAGACCAAGACTTTTTTAAATGGGAATTATATGTCTCAAGACAGTGGGGATTCATACTCCAAATCTAGTCAAGTGGTATTTCTTCCCAGGTTGTGTGTAGGACACATCTGAAGTACAAAGGCCAAACTCATGCCTGAAAGTAGGTTAAAAACTGAACAATATGCATAGTTATGGGAGTAATCAAGTTTGTGTCTTTTCTATTGCAGTAAGGATGCAACCTCTGGTCCCCAAAAACTGAGTAGGCGGTGCTACGACTTGCCATGTGCCGTTGGCAATTAGAATATTACTGATAGGGAAATAAGAGATATTATTATTAGTGCATTAATCACAATGAACAAGCCATTTGTCTTTTTAATTAGCTTAGTACATACTCAAACACAAAGGTTAAATTTGTACGATTGCCATATGCAATAGTAACAGACTGTAACTTGATCAGAAGTGCCCCTTACTCTTATGTCCGAGTGATGCGATTGAATTGATATGTAGGAGGGAAAAAGTAGAGGTTAAGCTAAGATATTTAGCTCTTGTCTACCATCACTACATCATGAAGTGGTTGCAATTGGATTTTAAAGTTTTTGGTCAGATTGCATTTGTTTTGTTTTGGGGTTTTTTAGTGCTTATTTCCTATTTTGTCTTTGCTGTACGCAAAAGAGCACCGGGGAATACTCAGCATAGGTCTGTATAACACACATCTCACAAAATAATTCCTTGGTCTTTTCCTGTTGAGAGTGATGCTTACATCTGTCCCCCTTAGAGGCTGAGAGGCAATACACTGCCTCAAAGCCACCAGTCAGAAGGTGTATATTTCCTGGCTGGGTAAGCAACTATGTGTGTACACTTCTCGCTGGGTCTACAAGATATATGCATACTGGCCTGCTGGCTGCAGCTGAATGCTCTAGACTGCTTTTCAAGGCCTCAATCAAGATAAACAGGTTATGTCTACTCCCTAGTGCAACTGGTTTGTTATTAGTAATTACTATTGCTGGCAAGGAGGAAGAGAAAACCAGGAATTTGCAATAGGAGGGGGACTTGTGGTAGGCAGGAGGAAGACAGGCATGGTTTGATCTTAATAAAATGGAGTCTTCATTGGTTTAGCCACTCATTTGTGTTGATGACATTTGATCCACAATGAATGAAATTGAACTAGCATTAAGTTACATCAAATACATGAGTTCAAACTTCTGCTTTCCCTATACAAGTCTTTTTCAGCTGTAGTAATTGTAAGTGTTATTTGAAACTGTTGAAAGTAGTGTCTCCAGGCAATTGAATACCTAAAAGATTTTCTTTTTATGACACCAACCAGGTCAGCTCGAACTGAAGTAAATATGCTGTACTCAACAGCATAGTTAATTTCACATTTTTTCAGTCTTGCTAATACAGCAAGGCTTGGTTGCTTTGCAAGTCATACTTACTAGATTTGTTTAGAATTATATTATGAAATTTGGAGATGTATTCCCGTGCACTACAGGATATTTCTCTATTGAGCATACAAAAATCTTTGTTTAACACAGGTCCCAGAGTAACAGCCCATAATAACACTCTCTACAAAGATCTCTGAATGGGGAGATGGGAAGTTCAGATTAAGAGAACATGGACATTTGCATTTCAATAACACTTTCTATTGAACCATTTTTAAGCCTTGATAGCCTGATCCTACTCTCATTAAAGCAAATGGCAAAACTCCCTCTGAGGTCAATGGGAGGCTTGATCTGACCCTAATTCATGAATGGCCAGACTTTGGTGCCCTGACTTCCACTGAATAAACTGTTCAGTCTGTGCAATTCCGCTTAGTTATGTACTTTTGAAGTGAAGTACTACTCACTCTCATTCTTTGTCATGAAGTTTATAACACTTCTTTGAGGTTCATCAGTCAAATTTATGAATCTATTCATAGCATTATGAATATTCGTTGTGCATACCATCTAGCTACTCTTTAAGTTGTTATGAAAGATTTCTAATAATATATTTGCAATTTTGATGTTTTTATGAACTGATGGGTTTTACAACATTTTTGTGACTCTTTGCTATTTCTTTCGTGAGATTAGTCAGCTAAATCAAATGCAGTTTATCCTTGCTGACTGGATGCAAACATTTTAAACATAGCTCCCAAGAAACTGTAAAGCAGATTCTTCATAACAGTGGCTAAAATTTGTGTAACTACCTTACTTAATAGCTGAGAATTTGCCAGATACTCTGACTAAGCCCAAGTAAAGACCCTGTAAGCAGAATTCAAGGTTGTGGGTTTTTTTTATTTTGTTGGATTTTTCTCCCCCACAAAAATAACAGTATTGCATTTATTCTCATAGGTGATGTAGAGGAGAGAACTTTGAAGACAGAAAAGCAAATTCACACTTGACTGTCAAAGAATTAAGAATTGAACACAAAACATATTCACCTGGAGAAAAGGAGGCTCAGGGAAGACCTTATTCTCTACAACTATCTGAAAGGAGACTGTAATGAGGTGGGGTCAATGTCTTTTCCCAGGTAACACGTAATAGGACAAGAGGACCTGACCTCAAATTGGAGGTCTCACTAGTAGAGGTTTAGATTAGATCTTAGGAACAAGTTCTTCATGGACAGTGTTGTCAAGCACAGGAACAGACAGCCCAGGAAAGTGGTTGAATCACCCTCCCTGGAGTTATTTAAAAGACACATAGATGTGACACTTAGGGACATGGTTTAATGGTGGTCTTGTCAGTGCTGGTTTAATGGTTGGACTTGATCTTAAAGCTCTTTTCCTACCTGAATGATTCTGTGATTCTTTTCTATTCTGATTGTCTGTTAGAAGCCTCTCCATATATTACTTTACAGATTTACCTACACTGTACAGGTTGCACAGAATGTTAAACAATTGTTCAAGTCTGGAGTAGTTTGTTGTAAGAAAGATAATGATCTCCTGTCTCTAAACTGTATGTTTTGATCCTTTTGTTCTTTTTCCAGTAAAAGACATATCTCTTTCTGGCACCACCTTTGCTACCAAATGATCTCCTGTCTCTAAACTGTATGTTTTGATCCTTTTTGTTCTTTTTCCAGTAAAGGACACATCTCTTTCTGGCACCACCTTGGCTACCAAAGAGATTAGGGAGCACTGACTAGTGCAGATTTCAAGAAAATTCAAAAATCTTTCATTAGGATGCCATAATAGTTAGCCTACAAAGAGTGGAAAGAATAGAGATTCGATGTAAACAAACAGGATGAGTGTGCTGCTAAAGAATGTATGTTCACTGCTACAGCTCCTTTGTACAATCATACATGTCTAAACTGTATCTTCATGAAGGCACTGAACAAAATAGCTAAGATTATTTATTTATGATTTTCAGTATGAAGTCAGAACACCAATGGTCAAAGTCACTGAGGAAAGGGTTTGTTTTTACTGTCATAATAAAAAAATAGAAATTACAGAAATTTCATGAGATCAGGTTTCCAACAAAAGAAAAAATGTTCAGATAACCCAAAGAAACATTAAACAAAAACACACAAACTTTCAAGTGTCATCTATTACTTATATAAATAAAAGATAATCAATAATCTCATAATTAGAAATGTAGGTTTATAATAACATAGCGAACTGAAGAGACTAGAATAAACTAGAACTTTTTCACTAACTGCTGTCAATATTTGGACAGTTAAGTAACTTTCTGGTTACAGCTCAGCAGGAATTAGATTACTTTCTGCAAATATTGATAAAAAATACAGAATCAGCAGGACCTGGAAAACAATCTGCTCCAACACTCCCTTCACAATCAATTTATTTTGATAAAAACACCAGGACTTGTTCAAACTTGAAAGCAAATACAAAATTTGTACATGCTTTAACAGCAAATGCCAGGTTTTATTTTTATTATTGGTGCTCTAGTCATTAAAATTGCACAGGACAGCGTGTCAAATACATCAAAATCAATGGAATTTAAAGTCCAGAGTCACTTCAAGCCTAAAGTTGTATTAAAATTCCTGGGTTTTTTCCACATCTGTTTTATTTTTTTTAAAACTGTAATAGTAAAAATCTTCAGCTTTGTCTTCATTGGGATAAAGGGCTACTGAGAGTTGGACAAATTATGCTCACCTAGAGGCTACAGTTTGTTAAGGCCTGTTCAAAACTTTCAATAATCTTTCGCCTACTCATGAATATCTTTTATTGGTCATGGTGACTGCAAGAAGTTCCCAAAGACTGGAAGAAGGCAAACGTTTTTCCTACCTTCAAGAAGGAGCCAGGTCAGTCTTGCCTCAATCCCTGTGAACATGATGGAGCAGCTAATCCTGGAGACCATTGCTGCACATGTGAAGGACAAAAGCATGATCAGGAATAGTCAACATGGATTCACAAATGGCAAGTCATACCTGACAACCCTCTGTGATGAGATGACTGGTTTGGTACACCAGGGGAGAGCAGTGGTTATTGTTTGCTTTGACATCAGTAAGTCTTTTGCGCTGTCTCCCACAGGATCCTCATACAGAAACTAATGAAGTATGGGAGAGGTGAGCAGACAGTGAGATGGACTGAAAACTGTTTAAGCTGTCAGGCACAGAAGGTGGTGATCAGTGGTACAAGGTCCAGTTGGAGGTCGGTAACTACTGAAGTACCCCAGGGGCCATGGCCGGTTCTGATCCCATTTGACATCTTCATTGATAACCTGGATGGTGAAGCAGTGTATCCCCAGTTTTCAAATCACACAAATGGCTGATAAATAAGAGGGTCATACCATCATCCAGAGGGACTTCAACAGGCTGGGAAAATAGGCTGCCCTAATCTCTATCCTTTATATCCAAAGGTCATTGCCACCAGATGTCCCTACATCACGTCATAGCTGCTGAGATGTGATTGCTCTCTTTTTATGCATGCCTTCACTTGTAAAAGTGCAGACTGTCTGTCTCCAATAAATGGTAAAATGACTTCAAACATACCTGATTCCAGAAAAAGGGGAAGATGTTGATGAAAGGCTCTCTGTTACTTGCTTTCCTCTAAGTAAATATTTGTTACATAAGCAGTAGTGTTGTGGTCTTTCCTCAGGATAATATTCTGGAAATCCTGGAGAAGTAGAGCAAAAATCTTTCTGAACAGCAGTTGTAGGTGAGAGATCTGTCTGACATTAAATGTAACATGGCAGGCATTAAAGTGATGCATAAAACTAAACACAGACTATCCCTGTATAGGGAAGTCAGAACATCAGCCATGTTTAGTTCTGATGTGAGGACTTACAAATTGTATCAGAAGATACCTTGCACTGAAGTGTCAACATAAAAGATGTATTCAAGACTGTTTGCTTCAGTACCATTCAAGGGGATTCTGGAACCACTCCTTGCAAATTTTTGTGAAAGAGGAACTTGCAATTCTTGTTATAATATGTAACATATAATATAATACTGAAAAAACATGTCTTAGAGACCTTAAATCAGGCATAAAAAATCAGAGATTATTCTAAATTAATCTGTCCATGCTCTGGTTCCTCACTTCTAGATGGAAATAAATCCAGATTATTTCACAGCAGTCTGACAAAGATAAGCATTAATTAGTTTTTTAAACTCTCTAATATCACTACAAGCACCACAGCAAAGTCTGTGAGGAAATTAATAATCATAATTTTAGAAGCGAATGCATTAAATAAGGCATCCAGCCGCACACTGAACAAGAAGAATGCAGCTGAACATTGTTTAGTATGCTATGTGAGTGCAGTATGAGATACACTGAGTCAGGCAAGGATCCTCTTACAATGATGTGTGAAGACAATCAAAAATCAAATTATCATGTATATATAAGTTAATTAACTTAGCCTTATTTCCTAACATTAGTATTTCACTTGGCAGTCTAATTCATCTATCTCTTTTAATACAGGTTTTGTTTTCAACTACTGATGCTACCACTCTTCTCCTCCAGAAAGTTCTTCCAAGGGACCCCACCACAGTTCAAGAACTGACAACAAAAGGTAGCAGGTCTGTTTGAACCTTACCTTGTACATTATCAGAGCTCCAAAATGTTGAACAAAGGTATCATAGCTGTTTCTAGGAGTAGTAGAAAGGACTAGGCCAAGTTGTTCAACCCCATGTTTTATTCCTCTGTCATACCCTCTTTTTGTAACTTGGAAAACATCAGGGAGATCGTATGAAAAGTTTCAGACCTTCAACTGAAGGAAAGAGGCAGGTGAAAGAGAAGGTTTAAACTGGTTTAGGGAGCATCCATTCATCTACCACTTAATCAGCAACAAAAACCTCCTGATACTCCTCCCCACATATTTTGGGAGGGAATGGCATCTGCTTTATCAATTCAGGTTTCACTCAGTATATATTGGGAGGGTTTAATTCCTACTTGTAACAAGAGGAAAAGTCAAAGGATAATAATTTACAGTCATTTATCACACATGACCGACCGAAGTTGCAGCAAGCTCCAAACACCTTGCCCCATGTCCCACCTTCCCCTCCTTGCGCCACTCTGACTCCCCACAGATGGGAATCTCCCAGTTATTCCACATCACGCCTTACTCTTGCCATATTCAATAAGAATTATCCTTTGGCCTTCTAAATTTACAACATGGAGAACCATGATGAAAATTGTGAAGGGGAATTACTAGAGTTCTGTGATGATTGAAATAAAATATTGCAACAGCAATTCACAGAATCACACAATGGCTGAGGTTAGAAGGAACCTTTGGTAATCACTTTGTTCACTTCCCTTCTAAAGCAGGAAGGAGACTCTGTGACCTTTCTGGGCAGCCTGTTCTAGTGCTCTGCAACCCTTGTATCCAGTTGGAAGCTGCCCCATATCTTGCAAATCCAAGACAAGCCAAGGCAAGCCAAGAGATAGAATATGATTGGAATGATAAGCCAAGTAAGAAAAACTGGATTTTGCCTGCATTAGATGTAGGACAGTTGATGAAGAAGATTAGAAGATAAATTAGCTAAAGTAATTATTCTGCCTTCTTCCTACCTCAACCATGATCATTTCAGATTTTCCGTAGGAGAGCTCATCGCTGTGAAGAGCTCCCTTTCTACTAGAATTATCCTTAACACTCACAAGAATTGCACACTGACACAGATGTCCGTGCTCCAGCAGTATCTGCCATCATAGGGCTTCTAAAGTCCAGTTCTGAGTCCTTCAGCCTCAGCTAGATATAGATTGTCCCACAAGCTCATGGGACTTCCTGCTCCTCCTGTCTGAACTATGCAACTACAAGTCTCCATTGCTCTGGCCAGAGCTGCTCAGTAGCCTTACCATTAATATGGCAGGGGTGTAGTTTAGGCCCAATTTAAGAAAATCAGTATGTAAGTTCTCTTTTTCTGTTTCTTTCACTCTTCACCTCAGAGACCCCCATATTAGTCATCTCCATTGCTTTGGCCCTGGGATGGCCTAGATGTGAATGTCTCTGGTCTTGTCCCAGTGACTTACATCCCTCCACTTGAGAGGATTGTGTTGCTCTCCGCCCTTGGGTCAAGTAATGGTACTTTTAACAAATCACTGCACATGTCTTACTGTCACCTTCTTCTCTCTCACTGTAGTCATCAAGCATCCTGCCCTTTGATTATGGTTCAGTGTTTGTGGGCTCACACAGGACACACACAGGACAAAATGTGCAACTTTACATATTAGGGCCAATGATAATGTCTCCACTTATTTTTAAAAAAAATTTTGAAGCAAATATGAATCTTTTCATACACTTTAATCATTCAATGGATGTCTGATCAAGATGAAAAACAGTAGAAGTCTGACTAATAGTGGTATGATATTGAAAAGAGACGGACAAAAAGGCAAAATCCAAACTGAAAATTTTCACAGCCCCTACAACTTTAAATATTGATATTTGTTTTCTTGGATATTGCATGACCTGTAGAAAACACTGTATTTAATTTCCATACCACTATAGGTGAAATACAGAGATAGAAGAGAAAAAAAAACCCTGTAAAATTTCTTTTCCTCAGCACTAAAATACATAACAAATTTGAGGTACAGAAACAGAACAATTAGTCAGTAAGATCGCAAATACTGCCCCAAAGATTTTCAATACCTGCCAGTCACCTGAGAAGTACCATGTGATCAGGTGTTCTGTCTCACACATGATAGAGGTTTCATTGTTTCTTTGATCTGCTCCAGTCAGCAGGGAACAGTGTGATTAAGATACTACTTTTAGTGAACAACTTTCCAAGTTATACAGCTCATCCTGGAAAAGTGCTCTGAAACACAGGAGGAAGTAGTAGACTGTTGTGAATTTTTGCTATTGTTCCTTCTTTTTTTTTCATAACTAAAGCATTGTAATTAGTTAGTTGGCTGAATGAGCTAAATATCTGCCAAAGAAGGCATATGTCATCTATTATGCAACATGGGGACTACCATCTTTTGCTGCTGAACACACTGAAAATATCATGTATAATACAAATATCCACATGATAAATAAGAATGTTAAATATATCTATTCTTTCACCAGCTCCAGCTCATACCATGGCTTGGGAAGATGAAATTCATTTTTGTTGATCACCCTTCAAGAAAAGAGGATAGTATTTTTAACAAATCCATGTTACCTACGTTATAGTAGAGGCTGTTCTCCAGAGCACACACTAGATGCTCTTTGTTCCATTACCTGGTCCTTTGACAACAGAATAAGAAGTAGGATTTAAAAACATTGAAAAAGAAACCAAATAACTATATCCTGTACACATAGAAATTACATAAAAACATTCATGCACATATATACATATAGTCAATATAACTAAGCATACTTGCATACTCATGAACACTCTTATGATGCAAAGAAAGATCAGATGCAGATTCAAAGACACAATTCATTAACTTTATTAAATACACAAATATATATAACTGATTTACTTCATTAATATTAAAAATACATTTACAAGACGCGCTGCTGATGTAGCATCAGCCTTTTTATGTACTATATTCCTTACCATTTAGAGTTATATTTGTGGGCATTGAAGATAAGGAGTTGTATGAAGAAAGCACAGTGATAATCTGTGGTAATGATTGTTCCTTGACTTAAAATAAAAAAGGAGAAGCCTTTTAAGGTCAACATCAGTTTCATGTTTGGATTGTTTTTACTATTTGGAAAGGGTTGCCATGTTTTAAATTACTAAGTAATGTGAAAATACATTACCAGCACAAGACTGTTGTCTATGTAAATATTTTATGGGTAGAATCACCTGCCATTGGTTAATAAGGTAGCAAAGATTCAAAGCTATTTATGTGGACTCATATTTTTGAGATGAGGAATTTGAAAACAAGAAAATGTGACAAAGTTGATCAGGATGTAAGACAGTGGCTCACAGACTGTTTGGTTCTTGTATGACACGAACAGTTCTTTTAAATTACTTCTTGAAAAGAGATGTAACATTGTCCATGTGAAATATATTAAATGCATAACACAATGAGTCACCCAATAAACTGAAGTTAAACAGCTGTAACTCTTGATTTTGCAGAGATGAAAGAGAAAGATCCTGATAGGTTTTGCTTTCACTGGTTCTCCCATGTGCCCATGACAAGAGATACACAACATCATCCATCCATCATAGAGTGTACATGAATGTTCTTACCTTGAGGTTAACAGTATTGTTGGGAAGTGAGTGCAGCTCATGGGCTCAACCTGCAACAGCCATCTCCTTAGTACTCCCCCATCTGCCTTCATTCCTAGTCAGCATAAGGACTTCCAAGATGGACTGCTCAGTTTGGACCTATTTGTTCCCTCAGCTGTCACAGGTTGTCTTCCTCACCGGTCTTAGCTGATCTTCATTGCACAAGACCAAACAGAGGTGCAGCTCACACAGTCCCACTGCCACTGTGAGGGTCCCACAGACCATGAAACAGGGACATGGGTGATCAGCAATATTGTGCAACGGCTGCAATATGATGACTTGCCTTCTGCAGAGCACATCCGAGACGCAGCATGTGGCCAGCAGGTATCTGGAAGTCACCTTCCTCTGCATGTTTGCATCAAGAAAGATGAGTGCTGTACCACCCTTTCTTCTGGGCAGTTGCCTCAAAAGTCTGTCAGTCTTTTGCAAGGGACTTGTGGGTAACAAAACACGTACAGGCACTGCAACTGATTTCACAGAGCTGCACAATAGCAAACTTCTGTGCATCACTTCTGTGTAGGACAGTCTCTCAAGTTTACTGTAAGACAAATGTTTCCTTCAGTTGATCATAAATTTTTTCAGAACCATGAAGGCTTTGGTCTAAAGTATCTCCTGAACACTCTGGTCAAACAAATGCATGCCTTTGCATAAATACTGGACCATATGACTCAATTAATATGCATTTGAAATGTTATAACTCAGCTAGTTCAAGGGAGGTCCACAAGGAGGATTTTACTTTTATTTTGTAAGTTGGTCTCTTGCAGTTTTACTGTATTTCATTACTTTTTGGACAAAAAATTCTTATATTCAACATGCATTGTACATAATAAGGCAGGGTGAGAGCTGTTTGAGAAGCTGCTTCATAGTATTGACTCTTTCAGAGTCATAAGTGTACAAAGGCAGGTAATATTAAGGTTTAGAAAAATATGGTAATCTGATACACTAGGATTTAAACCACAGGATATCAAGGCATCATTCAGACCAAAGCAGATCTAGAGGTTACTGTCCTTTTAGTACTGGAAGCTCAATTCTGAAAGTCCTCGCACATGTTTAGATGGTACAGAACTGATTTGCCAATACTTGCATGGGCCTCAAGTAATCCATACAGCCTTTCCTTACTGTCAGAGAAACAACTTTTTGGGTATGTTGGCACTTTCAAGATATTTATGGTGCAAATCCAACAGTTAGAACTGTGTCTTTAGAGGCCCCATTCTAGTTCCATAGTTCATCCATGCCTAGATACAAAGTTACTCTACTCTTCTCAAAAGTGCCGGGACATGTGAAGAATGTTTATGGAGAATTAGAAAGAAGGTGGCTATAAATTTGCATTTCTGTTCTAGAAGATATACTAAGCAAGAGCTGTGATGAGCCAAAACTTTGACAAGAGAGTAATTGTTGTGGAAGGGTTTGTGAACCTGTAAAGAAGGAGATACGTGGTTTTTCCTGAGAGGTCATGGTATGCCCTGGGCAGTATCCTTGTTGACCTGTTCCTGGGAAGATAAATCATACAGGAGTGAGATGTCTGGTTGTTCTAGGTGCTACTGTGTGTCACCACACGTGGGCAATGTCAGAGCTGTCTAAGCAGTAAAACTACTTTCATTAAAGTTTAGCCACTCTAAACCTATGATAGGCACCCTCACACCCTCACATGTAACTATTGCACCTGAACAAAATTACAACCCCTGCAGTGGTTGAAGATGAAAACTAAAAAAACCAAAAAAAATCCAAACAAAGCTCCCAACCCTTATGTTCACGTTTTGGTGCTGTAAAACCTCACATGGGAGTGAGCTGTTTCTGGGTTGCTAAAAAAAAAAAAAATTAAACCCTGAGAAATGAAGTTTATGATGTGTGAAATAATGTACTTGGACAACACTCCCTTCCCCCAATTTCTCAAAATAACTCCAATGCTCCCCATGTACACCAAACTGATCTTTCTCTCTGAGGCCACAGCCCAGTGGAGCCTCATCCCTCCCACCCTTCATCCCCCCGCTTCGATTTACGCAATAGATTATATGCAATGAGTGATATTTGGAAGCCACATCCTGCTGTAGGCAGGGCTGGCTGTACTTCCTAACACAACATTTGGGGATGACTCTGCTTCCAGCAAGTGAAGATGATGTGCTGAACGTGGTTTAATTAGTGCCAGCTTTGTCCTATTAACAAGTGTCGGCTTTCTTCACTCGATGCACAAACAGTGATGTTCTGCAGGTTATAGCGCCTTTAGCTTTAGAGGCTCTTGTATTATATTGCTTCCTGATTACACAGGAAATTTTGCATGATACCAGGGGATAATTCACATGGGTAAAGTTGCTTGCATGCCTATGAATGAGGAAAACTGGGGCTCCAGATACCAAATACATATTTTTCTAATCTCTGGGCTATTCTCTGTGTGAATGTCTATTTACATATTGCATGCTTATTACATTTTATTATTTTAAAACTTAAAAATAAAATTGACTTGAATTTAGTTTGAGGATTGGCACCAATCCAGGACAATTCTTATTTTAACTGAAACAGTTCACCCACTGTTAATTTTAATGCAAGTGATTTATTTTATTAACATGGATGCAATTGGGAAGCACACTCCCCCTTCCTACCAGGAAAAGCTTAGCACAGAGACTTGGAAATGGCAATGCTACAGATCTATGAAGCTGATCTTTTTTTCTGGGAAATGGTGTTTTGAAAGATGCCTAATTTTCACACCTGCCTTTTCTACCTGTGCAGGAAGGAGGGAGCTGAAAGCTTCATACTGTCTGATGATGTCTGAAAGAAAGTAAGTAAGTGAGACACTGAGTCTAATTAACCCAAGCTTTTCATTCCCATAACTTTGGTGAAAATATGCAGGACTTGGCTCAATTATAGCAAATGATGAGACAGTACTACACCTTCAACTAGGAGCAGGAGAGAGAAAAAGCAAGGGCTACTTGCTATCTATAGGCAGTGCATCCATTGAAAGACCTTTAACCTCTTTATTTTTTCTTAATAAAGTTTTTGCAATCTATGAAAGAATGACTGTGTTATTCACCACTGAGCTTCGGCACATGACCCAGCTTTTTCTACCATTCAAGGAATGCAATTTAAACTAGATTTAGCCTTCTCTGCGTGGCCAAGCATGATGCCCACTGGAATGTTCAGCTTATGTGGTATTGTTTGGTTTGGTTTAAATAAATAAATAGCATTAAAATCTAATCATGGAAAATGTAGCTGTTAAAAATAGACTGAGGTAGCGCTAACTGGAAGTGTTGATAAAAGGTATGTGCAGGAGGGATTCTGAGAGCCAATTCATCAAGTGCAACAGCAACCAGACGACCAACGCTGGCGAGATTTCAGGCACGTAAGCATCACCGCTGAGTCTCCCCACCCTGCAGCAGGAGTTTCTAGCAGGAGTTAGACCTGTTTCCTTCTCTTTGCACTTCAGCCATCTGCTTTCCCTTCAATCAGATTCTCCATGGAGATACAAGATTCTCATCAAGATACCTGTGGCAAGCCTGGCACCCAACATGAAAACCACTGTGTGCAATGTTTCTCCATCTGTGAAGCAGCTGTTTAAAAATGAAGCAATATTAGAGAGGCTTTTATTTTTTGTTTTGTTTGTAGTTTTGATGCTGACTTTTGTTTGTCTGTCCCACAGTAAAACCTCAGTAAGCAAAAGATGTCATGAATCCAAATGGCAAAGAGTTTTTCTCAAATTGATTCACCTTCAGCTGCTTTCAGCTTACTTTCAGCCATCAGCCTCAACAAGACTGTTACTATTCTTGACCAGGACATGTAATTTAAACAGGGCACTTAATGGGGAAAAAAAAAAAACAACAACCACACAAAAAACCAAAACAACAACAACAACAACAAAACCCCAACCAACCAACAAAAACAAAACAAAACAAAACAAAACAAAAAACCCTCAAGACATTTTACATATCGAATTCCATGATCAGTTTGGGTTTTGAGTATTTGTGAATTTTCATGAATGAAAAAGAATATTCCCTCTAATGCACCTTATTTTGGATTTTCCAAGTTGCACAATGGGAACAGACAAGAGGTCTGGCCATGGTGCATCAAGCAACCTTTAAAGTAGCCTGGAATCCAGCCAGAAGAGCTTATTCCAGACAATAGATACTGCAAGGACCTGGGGAGGCTTTTCCAAATGAATGTGCTCTTTTTTCACTAACATTTTCAGTTGGAATTCCACTGAATTCCACTTTGGTTTTTGCTCCTGCAAAACTAAAGTTCTATGGAAAATGGGAGACTTTCTGATGAAATGTAATCATGTGTACCAGGGGTATTTGGTAGTTGAATTTCTGTCTATACTCTTTGAACAGACAAACAATGGTGCTGTCACTAGGGATGGCAGACAAGGTGCTCAGCTGCCTTCTTCACCTTCACTACACAGGGAACAGAACAACTCATGCATCTGCTCCTGAGCCACTAAGTTACAGTGAGATTTGGTTTAAATTATTACTGATTAGAACTTGCTTCAGAATGCTAATTTACACATGTGAAATCTCTGCAGGAACTGACTGATCAGTGAGCCATATCTTCCAGCCCTGAGGACCTGGTGGACAGCCCAGGGCAATGACTGTATCCCTTCTACAAAGGTGAGCCCTCCCTATGTCTCAGCCATCCCTTGGTGTAAGCCTAGTTCTGCATAACACTAGTAATCTTGTCTCTAAACCTTACGATTTATGTATATAGGGCAGACAAAGGATGGGAGTACAATAGACATTTTTCAGAAAGGAAATCCAGCAGTCAGGGTCATTCAGTCACAGACTGGAGATTTCCTGAGTCTTCTTCCAAGGACCTACAGTCACTGCTATTGACTCAGACAAGTCTCAATTCAGATGTTAAATATCATGGGTGACAGCAGTCACTGCAAGTAATGTTACTAAAACCTTTAGAAAATGTGTGTCAATTTTTTCAGGAGTCAATAAAGACAGTAAAAATCTATGAGAAATATGTACATTCGTGATAAATGTTGCCTACAGAAAGCTACATGATACTCCCAATTCATTAACTTGTAAAGCTAATTAAAGAGCCCAAGAGCACAGAGGTGCCAAAAGTATCATTTATCTGACATTCTGGTTCTAAAAAGCTGCAAAATGAATTCTCCTCCTTTGCCCAAAACATCTAATTGTTAACAAATCAACTACTCTGTTTGCATGCTTTTGCCAACGGTCTTTTTACATTTGATAGGGGATGCCGAAAAGCTCATACTTTGAAAAGCTTATCTGAATATGGCCCAGAGCAATGGAAAACAAGGTGAGATACTGCAGAGGTCACATGGGATCCAAGAGTGTAAGTAAAAGCTAAGAGAAGAAGCAGTGTGGAGAAAAATGCTTGGCAGGTCTGCTGTGCATAGCAGCCTGGTGCTCTTCCCTGAGATTTCCCATCCCTGAGCCAGCACCAGCTGGGTTAGTGCCTCCTGGTGACTCAGCGCAGGAGGGTGTAACAGCTCCAGAAGCCTGGCATCCACACTGTTGTGGCACTCAGACCTGCCTAGTAACATCACCTTCTCTGTTAGACACACTAAGTCAGCCACAGTGCTACTAGGATGTAGAGATATTGCCCCAAGTCCTAGGCCTGGCTGTGCCTCCGAATAGTCATACCATGCTCAGCCGTGCAGAATATACCTGACAACTGAGTAGAGGCAAAAAAGGAAGCAATGTCAAATAAATAATAAAACATCAGGGCCAAACAGGGATTCAACAGAGAGTGAGAGTTGATGGACATATGGGTTTGAAAATGAGAAGTCTGGATTGGCCGGGGAAAGAGGTTCAAATAAATTTCCTCCTTATACATTTGAACTGAACAGTGTGCCTCTATGGCTGTATACTGCTTGGCAGAACTGTGAAGGAATTTAGCTGCTGAGATAAGTATTCATCATATGTTTCCAAAGAGTGCACTGTCAGGCCCACAGAAACTCCATGAGTTCCTAGAGACTCTTAAACTCTGGGTTTCTCACCTCCAACACCTTCCACACTGTAATCTCAAATTCAAAGTTCCTTTACTATTGCATATGGAAAGAACACAGAACAGCTACTTTTGAAACATGCATTTTCCAGTTGTCAACTTTTTTTTCCTACACCACCTCTTATGTAGCTGTACCTAGTCACTCCCTTTCCTTCCTCCTGATCCGAGACCTGCAGCTCCACCACTGTAAAAATAGCTGGTGTGGAAGGTTAACTTCTCTTGCTAGAGAACTGAAACAGCTGTAATTGCTTGAAATCTGGAAGACTGCCCAAGATTCACTGCTCTTCCCCAGCTCCTTTTTTTGCTTTGCTGCTTTTCCAAAACATCATTTCTTGTTTGAAGATATGTGGCTGTCACGGCCATGCTGATGAAACTGTACTGATGCACCATAGGAGAGAGAAAAGGAAGCTTTAGGAGGTACCTCTAATACTCTTGAGATTGTGTGCTGACTTTTCCTTAAATAGTCCAGGAGTAGCTAAAAATACGCTGAAACTAACACTCAGAGAGAATGTATTTCACCTAAAGCAAATAGAATAAAAAGTGCAAATAAAAGCAAAGAGATCAAGTCCAAACCATCGTTCACCAATAAAAATCTCATTCCAATATATGCTTACGTTTATGGGTTTGTGTGATATTTAAACATAACAGGGAAGTACATCAAATTTTAAAAAAGAAAGACTGATCTTAAAATGGAGTAAAAATCAAGGCATGTGAGTGCACGTATCTATTAACTGCGTGGGAAGCAGAGTTGCTTCTGCCTGACCACAACTTTTGAAATCTAGTCTCAAAATTATTCTTCAGATGACCATTAATATGTGCTATGGTATAAAAGTGGATCTGTTTGTCCTATGAAATCTCCATGAAAAAAAATTATTTGGAAAGGGCAAATAAAGCACATTAGGCTTTGTGCTGAGAAAACACGTGTACAAATCTGAGACAGATAGAAATTAGTAATGTTCAGAAATGCTTCAAGTTTTTTTTAACCAAAAATGCTCTGTTTCTCTGCATTCTTATATTCACCAGACTGAATGGGCTGTTACCGATCTTTTTTTGCTTCTCTTTTCTTAATTATGTAGTTTTGAAAAGGCTGTTTACAAATTTATATTGGGATGATAATCTCCAGCAAATGCCTGATTTAAAGTGTAAATTTGTGAACATTTATAAGGACCTGTTGAAGCTCTCTGGAAATACTTGGAAAATACTATAAATTGTGTTCAGTTGGACTGTCAGTGGCTGAGGGTGTACTTTCGATAAGTTTTTCCCTTGCAGTCTCACTAAAGTCTGTAAAAACCTACTTATTGTTACACTTGTTATGTCTGCATCCGTTCTGGCTTCATCAAATTAAAGGTTTTTTAATTAAAGGGAAAAAAAAGGATGGATGTATTCTAGTTGCATGAAGATGAAGACTCCATGCAATGAGATAACCTACCTGTGATCTTCTGCCAGCTTGACTGAGACATAGTTCAAGGTAAAATGTGTTTAGAATGTGTTCAGAGATCTGAAGTAGTAGATTACCAGCAAAGAAAACTTTCCTGTTTCCTTATCTTAGGGAGACTGGTTTCCTGCTAGTTGTGGATGCTCCTCCTGTGTGAAATACTATAATACCCTTGTTCAGCATTTTAAATTTAATCTTGTAGTGATATGGAGGTTATGTATAATCTCTGTGGCTGTTCAGATTCCCTTTTTGCCTCCCACAGTGGGCAGTACTGGAGTTCATGCAGTATCATAGGTGGTGACTCCACAGAAAACTAATTACATAGGGTTCTCAAAGTGCTTTGAAGATGAAAAGCACTGCATCAGTGCAACTCCAGGTATTATTATTATTTATATAGCAAAGATGATCATTAGTGGAAGCATAGCTTTGAGTACCTTTGGAACTAAGGTGGGAGAAAGATCTGGACAAACTCCCTGTCCTCACACTTTCACTGCATCTGTTAAAGGTACAAAACTAGCATTCTGAGTTCCTCTGATGTCTTCTTTAATTATGAAATACTATGAAAAAGAAAGTCACTGAAGCAAAGGTGGGCTCCTGTGAGGTGAGAGAAAAAAATCACCTCCGAAACTGTCAGCCAAAACTTGTAGTAGTTAGCACTCTTTCTGAATGAAATAGGAGAAATACAAACTTGTTAATTAATAGATATTTAATGGAGTGGATATTCTAAGATATTTGAGTGGTCCTTAGCACATAACTCAAGGAAAGAATAATCATATGGAAAGTTTTTTAGTACCAAATATTAAATACCGGCTGCATAAGTGATATGCAGGAAATAAGTGGATGGTGAGAGAAGACAGCTGCATGGAATGAGTGAAGAAGATTAATAGGATATTATAGTTCACAGTTGAAGCCTCTGTCAGAATGGAGAAATATCTTCATACTTTGACTTTTCAGGACAAGGAATGACAATTGACTAATGTGCCTGAGTTCTATAGGAAGTCTTATGCGAAATCATCTAGACACAATTTCTCTACTCACACACTCTTTGCAATCGCCAGTTGAACATTTACCCTGCCATTGAGGGATTGAGCACTGTAGTCCATTGAAAGACCACAGAGCTGGGTCAACCAAAATGGAGCCAGAAGAAATTCACCAGACAATATCCTAGACCTCAGCAATTTCCTTAGGCTTATGTATTCATGGTTAGATTCTCTGTGTGCTCCTGAAATAAAACTACAAGGACTTGAATAAAAGAAGGAACTAAGTAAAGCTCAGAGAAGGGCTTTCATCTCACAACACTGAATAGGAACATCTTGTCCTCAACAGAAGTATGCCAGGTCAGACCAGGTAGGATTCTTGCCTGAGTAATACTTCTTTGCCTTCACACACAAAACCTAGGTGGCAATCTTACAGTTGGCTATATATTCAGCTTTCAAACAACTATGATGAGTCTCCCAGCGAAACACTTTGAAGTAGTGATGCATAGATAATTTTGAATATTCCCCTTTGAATAGGGAAATTCAAAGTGCAAGCAGAGACTGTGTTTTGAAAAGGCCTCCCTGTGGAGGGTGTCCTATTATATGTAAATACCACTGAGAATAGCATGCAAATATGGTCATTAGGAAAGGCCTGAACTTTTCCAGAACAACTTCAATTTTGAGCCAGGCTACTTCAGCCTTCAAAGGCAACAAACTCTGTGACTCAGCAGAAGCTGAAACTTAAAAAAGCCTGTTTCAGCAAGAACCAGTAGTTTTAAGATGTTAAGTATCCAGAGGCTTTTCTAATGCCTTAAACTATTATCCATACTGTTCTCCTATTCAGTTAGTTGCAGACGTGTAGAAGAGAACTACTGAATATTCCATGATTTCAATGTTTTGCTATCAACTCTGAGTGCATTTTCCCTACCCAACCTATACTATAGAAGGAAAAAGAGGGAGGAGGAGCAGGATACAAAGATCCAAGCAAAGCACACAGAACAACTGCTCAGTTGTGTGGGATATGGAAAACTTTCTAACAAGGATGAGGAGAGGCAAAGTGAAGATTTCCTTCCTCAGCTGCCTAAGCCGGCATAGTTGGATGTATGTTATACAGTACCCACACTCCCTTATGTAGTCCTGTGTAAATTTGACACAGTCATCATTTATATGTATTTCATTACATTTCTAAGTTCATGTCTCTTTGGAAAAGAAAGCAAACTTTTAAACTACTTTTCATAAATTTTCCGGTACACTGAGTTACTGTAAAAAGAAAGTGTGAGGAAATAGGATGATTAAATGTATTTAAGTAGTCACCATCCAGGGTTTAGTAGCTTATACTCATCAGCTTTTCCTTTGCAATTATACCAATGAAAATTAGATGTCATAATATATCTTTCTGGATACAATCTGTTTATGTTTGAAGTTAAGAGTAATTTTTACATTGATTTAAATGACTGAAATCCTGGAACTTGCGTGTGCATTTTATGTCAGTTCTAATGGGAAGTATGCAGTTGTAGTCTAGGCTTGTTTCAAGGAGCAATTTAAATGTCTGAAAAATTTCCCTTTTATACTGGTCTAAGCTCACATTTCTTATTTTGTTATGCAAATTTCCTCATCATAGCAGCAGGGACCATGTCTTTTTAAGTGATGGGAGAGTCCACAATCACCAGAAAGCCATTTCTTCTTCTCAGTTGACTCCCTTGATGGTGTATTACTAACCTAATACAGCCTGTCCCAGACTCTGCCTCTAGCTCCCAGCACTAAGCTTCTTCAGCACTTAAAAGTTGCTAACCAAAAATGATCACTATGAAAACATGCCTGTCTAAGTCCAAGGTGCCTTTGCATTGCAAATGTCAGCAAACCAGTAAGCCAAATGCAGCATTTTGGCTACCATGAGAAAAGAGTGGGGGCAGCTATATTGCAGGCAGTTGGTTTTACCAAATTACTGAGCAACTGCATCTATTTAAACTGTTTATAGTCATAGTAACCATTGATAATGCTTAACGTGTATATATGCACAGTGTCTGTATTGCTTCTTTGGGTCTCCTGGTAGTGTTGCCAGTTAGGAAGTATTTACAACAAAGATTTGTCTTTTCTTGATTTTATTTTTTTTTGGTTTGGTTTGGTTTTTTGTTTGTTTGTTTTTGTTTTTTTTTCTCTCTGTCAAAATGCCTTTTAAATAAGAACAGGAACCAATAAGATCTTCCTGTTTCAATCTAGTGATGTGCTAGCATCATGTAATTTACATCTGACACACTTTCCAGGAGTGACAGAGTCTGGGTGTGAATATGTCCTCAGGCTCATTCAAAAGCACATGATTTAAGTCAGGGAAAGGCAGGCATCTCTTTGCAGTGCTGATTTTTTGGCCCCATGTTTATGGAGCCATTATGTTAGAATAAGCTAGAATAAAATGGAGGACCCTCAAACAGTTTCATGGAACTGAGCCAGATTATACATCTAGGTAGTGATTTCTCAAACATAAGTTATGCCTGTGACCTTATTGCCTATGTCAACAGTAGAAATGAAAGTAATGTAAGGAGTAGGTAGCTCTGTATCGTTAAAGGATTGCTTTTTTTTGCAGGAAAAATCCTCAAGGACCATGCGCCCCACCTCTGTTGTCTGAGTCCTCTGGCAGATCTAACTGCAAATGGCTCAAGCGAATAGCATGAGAAGAAAGGGAATATATCTTTAAGGAGATTATGGTAAAGCTGACCATTTGAATAATACACTGCATTAAAAAATGTATAACAAGGATGGCTCGTGAGCTCAGTAGGAGGCTCAGTCCTGCCAGGTTTGGATTAGGAGTAAATACAAAGAAAAAGTTCCACAGGAAGAGGTAAATCTAATTTTCTGCCATATTTTGCTTAAATTCTTGAAATGAGAGCAGTGGCAATCATGGAGGAATTACAAGAAGAATTAAAACCAGTTCTGATTCAGTGGGGTAGAAACAGCCATCACCAAAACTGGAGAAGGTTTTCATCTGACATACCCAGAACTCTGCATTCAGACTGTCAACCAGTCAAAGCAATTTCAGCTCTCAATCAATCTCCACACCTGACTTGAAAAACTCTACCCCTTAAATGATTAATCAGATTTTTTTTCTCTCTCTTTTAATCAACACCAAGCTTCAAAGTCTGAGGGAAAAGCCAGTATGGTGATATTGTGCAGTTGAGACAGTGATTCTGGGTAGCACAGCAGCACTGCAGACACATGTGGGAGATGAGGTTCTGGACCACTGAGACAAGCACATTGTTTAAAAGCATTGGATTTTAGTGGGTGCAACAGGTAGACACATAATTTCTTCCAGTTCTCTAACTATTACTGTAGTTTCCACTTTAAAGATGGTAATTTAATTTCTAAATTAGGAAGTAACCTTCAGTGTGTACTCACTGTATTTAAAACATCTTGAAATTACATGATATGCATATAGATTTTAGATTGTCTGTAACTTATCCTTCTAACTTTATTCTTTAAAAACATTTCAAATTACTGGTACAGGGTGGAGGCCTTAGGATGATTCAGCTTTTCACCAAATACTGCTAAATAAAACATAAACACAATTTTAAAATACTTAACAGGATTTTAATTTGGGTTTTGTGCTTTTTTAACGTTACCTTCAGAAATGGGTATTTTTGCATCTTTTCCAGTTTGAATTCAATATCTAACATACCCTTATACAGAGGCTGAGAAATGGGCACTGACACTGTTTTTTGTCATCCAAAGACAGTGCAACTGCTGCTGCAGAGATGCATTGGGAGAAAGTGCATAAAGAACTGGAGGGATGGCACACTAAATTATGCCACCGTGATGACTTCGAAGTGCGTAATAAATGCACTCCACACAAATAAATCTAGGTGGGAGAAATGGCCCATGGAATGTCTTTACTCTACGCAGGCACACACATGCATTACCACCAAAAAAATCACTCAAAGAGTTTTGGCACTGAAGCATAAAATTATTTCAGTTGTCTAAGATGCCCCATGGGACATGCCTGACAATCAGCCTGTCTAGGAAACACTACATTTTCTCTCAGGGTGAGACCTCTGAATGCTTCAGTATCCACCTTTCCAAGGGCATTATCTTCACAAAATGTTTGGAATGCCCTTCCGTTTCTACAGATGAACTAGGACAAGCCAGTTTAAATGTGACTCATTGCTATTATTTAAGGAAAACTTCAAGGAGTCATTCCTTGTGCTGGTGCTTGTCTCTAGCTCTAAGAGCTGTAAATCCACTACCACTGCCCTGCTTATTTTCCCCCTTCTTTACTAATAGGAAAGGGAATAATTTGGACTTAAAATAACAAGCAAATTTGAAATTAGAAATCTTCAATAATCATATGACCATTATATTTTAATTTTTCAAGTAATAAAAGAAAGGAGCTGAACCATCCTGCCTTTAGAATCCAATGCTGGAAAGGCAAGCACTGTTTGACTTTATTAGTGATAGGGATGTAAAGGGTGAAGCAGGAGACAATAAGCGAAACCCTTATAAAAATCACTTTCTCCCACTGATTCTGAAGGAATGAGGCTTTAATTCCAGAAATTGAAACTAACTGTCACTCAAGGAATCTGATTACACGGGGAAATGTAAACTAGAGGTAATGATTTCCCAATGGTGAATCTAAGCCATATATAAAAGATGCTTGAAAAATTATGTGACAGTATTTGACTTCTCTCTTTTTAATAATAGTTTGCAAATAAATATGTTTTCTGAAACTCTTGGCAAGATTTGAATTATAGTAGTTCATGACAAAAATGATCTTGTTTCAGGAGTGGTACAAATGATGTTTGTTTTTCCAGTGTTTTGAGGGTATCTGCATCTGGTCCTAAAATTTCAGTTCAAAGTAAATCCAGATGGATTAGATCAAGGATGCTACTGAAATGCAGACTGACTGGAGAAAAATGAACAGGGTTGAGAAGCAAGTTTGGATCACAGTACTGAAACAGAAGATATATGGACATATGAAACAGTAAAAGACAATTAGAAAATGTATTTATACTAAATTAAAACTTTATTGACTAATGTTCTCCAGACAACATGATCTGACAAACTATGGTTGCATACATGCAATGAAGTTGAACACAACAGTAGTTTAACATGGAATGTCAAACAAATTAATATAATGTATTAAATGAAACAATTTATCTGTGTTGCTGCAAAATGAAACCAAGCTATGTATTTCCTTGGTCAATCTGTGTTCAGCTAAGAGGCTATGCATTTGAAGAAACTGGTAGATTTCTTTAGCATATATTTCAAATAAATTAGCTAGAATTGTGTTCTTTAAAAATTCTTTCAACTTCACTTGCACTTCAAACAAAATTTAAGTGTAAACACTAAAGTTGCTAGAGCCATCTAGAAAGACCTAACTGTCAAACTCAGAGTGGACATTATAGTTCAGTAAATGTGAATATTTAAAACAAGAAAAATACCAGTTACTGCAAAAGCCATGTAGGCATATTTTATTATTAATCCAGCTCAAAGCACTTCTTCTAAGTTTCTCACATAACAGACTAAAGCTTACTTACAGTACTACATCTTCTATCATTCAAGCATCATTATTACCTACCAGGGAGATTGTCTAGATGACCTAATGGGTCTTTTCCATCCCTAACTTCTACAAAAGAAAATCATTCACGCCAGCAAGAACATGGTTTGCTACATCTTGGGCTTGATCCTGTAGACTTTGTTCAGGCAAAACTCCCAAAGACTTAAGAGAGAGATTTTCCAGAGGAAGACATCCAGGATTAGACCCTTTTGATTTTTTTACTTTTAAAAGAGCATCCACTTAGGAGACATGGAAAATATTCTATAGAATTAAAAAAAATATAATGACATGTTTTTCACTTGCATTGAAGGAACCAGAGAATGTAAACACCATAGTGGCCCACATCTTCACAATATCCATGAGAAAGTGTCAACTGCAAGTAACTTATGTGCGTATATTTCTCAGTCTGTGCTTCTGAGGGTGTTTTGTGTATACCTTTACCTCCACATCCACACATACACGTACCTCCTTAATATATATAAAAGTGTGATAAAATTCACTGAAGGCACTCACTTGCTCATCTTGATTCTTAAATCAGCAAGTGGCAGCAAACTGTGTTTTACAGGATGCTAATTAGACTGTACATGAGCAGCATGACACAAGTATTGCTGCAGGCAAGATTGTGTCATTGCTGGTTCCACAAGTGTGGAGCTATCTCATTTACGCACATCACAAAATATACCTGCATGAAAGGCTGGAAAAGCAGGTGATCAAGGTATTTGTTAGTGGGCCATGTCTGAAATTTGAATTGAACACCTCAAAAACTGTAGATTGTCTTCACAGGAGCCTTCCAACAACCAGGAGGACCCCATAGGAAAGTTTACCTTCAAAGTGCACTTTCTAAGAACGGAATGTTCTTGACAGGGAAATGATCAGAGGCTATCCTGGACTTTTTTGCATGTTGAATAGGAAAAATATTTTCATTTTCAGGTAGCACTTCACCCTGACAAATATGAGTTCAGTTATTATTGGGTTTTAGTATTACAGAAGATTCTTTAGAAACAAACATGATAGCACACACATACACATACACTCAGATATTTACAGCCTTTCTAGAAAAACAGCCCCTTACCTTAGTACTACCTATCTTTTTCCTTTTTTTTTAGTATTTATGTTCTTTAAACCAGCTACATTAAATACCAATGTGTAGTGTACCACCCCACACCAACCCCACATTCCCCCCAAAAAACAGCAATTATTTTAAAAGTTTGTTTTCTTGTTGCTTTTTTTTTATGATTGTTAAAATCTCCTGCTTGAGACTGTTAAGTACCACCTCTGCTGGAACAAGATCAGCACTGACGGCATCTTCCAATGCACGTCGTTTCATAGTTGAGCAAGTACTGCAGCAAGAAGCCTAGATCTCCAGGTCATCAGGTCGAGGTCTGCTGCTGGCGCGGCTGCTGGCTCTGCTGGGAGGCCTCTGATCCACAATGGTGAGGGGCTGCAGCTCATGTCCCGACGCCAGTTTTTTAGTGTTCTGGTGGTCATCAGAGAAGTCGAAGGGCTGGGCGTGCGAGTTGGAGATGGTGCTGCCAGCCTGCCCCATTCTGTTCTGCTCTGCACTGTAGTTGGCCCAGTTTTGCTCGCTGGCTTGCTTATTGTAATTACGACAGGAGGAATTGTTTCTGTCTCCGGTAACGAGCTTGTACCCTGGGGGAGACATGGGAGACAAGGGGGCGGTTGGTGAGGAGCAGCCATTGTAATAAGCATATTTGGGGGAGCCACAGTCCTTGGAAGGGCTTATGGCACCGCTGTGGGAGTAGGGATCAGTTTTCCCTTTCACACGATCCTTTACACCCTTGAAGAACACGTAGAAAAGCTCAATGATGTTCAATGCAAGAGACACCAAGGACACCACCAGCATGAAGAGGATGAAGATGGTTTTCTCAGTTGGACGGGAGAGGAAGCAGTCCACTCTGTGTGGGCATGGATCTCGTTCACAGGTGTAGATGGCATTCAAACTAAACCCATATATGTACCACTGTATCAGCAAGAAAGCCACCTCGAAGACAGATTTAAACAGGATGCTGATGATGTAAGTACGGAGCAGTCCACCACGCATCTTTACTTTGCCATGCTCTTCGATCCCATACTTGAATTTCTTAATTTCTATTTGTTTGAGGTGCATATCCACATTCACGCCATCATTTGCGACCACCTTGAGCTCTTCTTCTCTTTTGTTCAGCTTCTCTTCTTTCCTCATTACATAGAACACGTGTGCCAGGTACAAAAGGGTAGGTACAGACACAAATATGATCTGCAGCACCCAAAAACGTACATGGGAGATGGGGAAGGACTTGTCATAGCAGACATTCTCGCAACCAGGCTGTTGAGTGTTACACCGGAAAGCAGACTGTTCATCTCCCCAAGCAGATTCGACTGCTGTCCCTAACAGCAAGATTCGGAAAATGAAGAGGACAGAGAGCCACACTTTCCCTCCTGCAGTAGAATAGGCTTGAACCTTGTCAAGAAGTTTTCCTAAGGCACTCCAATCACCCATCTTCACAGGATGCTGGCTAAATAAGGACACAAAAAAAAATAGTGACAGTTAAGACAGTTAATACCTTTGATATACTAAATCACAGATCAATGCTAATAGAGCAGTGGAGTCAGCTTTGTTGTATTTCATGTGTTTTACACAATCTGAAGAGAAACCATAGTTTTAGTTAGACTGCAAGTGGAGTGGGAAGTCAGGGAAACAGAAAAGAGAAAGCAGCATATTATGTCTCAGAGTACAATGAGAAAAGAGGTTTCTAATTTCATTCTAGTTTTCAAGAAGCCCATGACAACTCTCAGTGACCACTGTAGCTGGCTCAGCTTCCAGGGTGGCAGCCTCACTTCAATGACTTACACCTGCCTCAGGTGAAAAAGAGCTGTGACACACTGCTGAAGCAGGGTGTGGAACTAAGCAGTGGCACTGCCTAAATATGCTAAGAACATAAGAAAAAGAAAGATTTCTCAGTTTTAGTGTGTATGGATCACTCACTGTAATTTTTATGTTCACTCTTTCAGATACTAAAAAAGCAAACCACAGTATAACCTAAATACAAAAGATGTCATTAAGTTAATGTTAGGGTCAGATACCTAAAATTCTATCACTGCAAAATGCATGCTGTTGTTCCTTACACCAACATTAAACTGAGCTCTTGCCTCTCACTACATAGTGTGCAATACATTTAAGAGTATAATTCCTAATGATGACAAGTTTATATGCTGTTCAGCTTCAGAAAAAAAAAATTGCTTTCTAAATAAAGCTTGTACATCAGTATTTGCAGCACAAAGATCAAAGTCAGCATTCTTTACCTAAGTTTTATGAAGGAATCCAAAATAGTAAATACATGAAACATAACTAAGATCATGTTACCATATTAGAGGAACTGTTTTCCTGTTTATCTGTGATTTGCCTAATTCATTTTAGTTTCAGCTTTGTGTTTGCATCTTTTTGTATTTAAATTCCTTCTTTGTTTTGAAAAGAATAAAGTTTTAGCAAGGGAGAAAAAAGGGTAAATGAGCTTTTTCTGTTTTCAAGGCAACTCCTGGCTTGGAGTTTGCATTCCAAGTGTTGAACAATGCAAGTTTAAACTGTCTCTCCTGACTTGAGTTTTAAAGTGCGCATTTCTGGGACAGAAAGGCAGGTTCTTGGGATATCTGGAAATATACAGGGTGACATAAAAGAAATTAAATGGTTTTCTTGATATTCTAGATTCCTAGGAGAAACAAATTTCACTATAGATTTTTATCAACTAGAGAATGGCAACGTAACGTGCATAAAAACTTATATTGTAACTTGTCATATATGAAAAAGCATGTGAAATCAGGAACGTAAGAGGAAAAAAATAAAAAGTTTCCCCTTTAAAGTGAATGCTGCCAGGCATAGATATTTGTTCCGTGGCTGCTGAGTAATCCCTTCCTGGTATTAACAGTTTTGATAATGTCCAAATGATTTCCTCCCCACTGCATCATGGATATACTCCCTGGTGATGGTCATTTATAGAAAAAGCACTTTTTGGATAATTCATAAAATAGGAAATTCTAGCACCAAGGAGACTTGCTTTCAAGAAGCAGTGAGTCACTGGAAACACCAGATTATAAATCTGGCAAACTCAAACATTAGAATAGATGCCAAATAAAAAACACACCGTTCCTGCCATTAGAAAGACTCTCAGAGAGTAATGGGACGCAAGTGTTTAAAGTATTCGTTCTGATAACTCCGAGTCACCAATTATCTTTGAATCCCTGAAAAATACCCCAGGGCCATTTCCTCCATTTGCCTAGTCAGCTGGCTCTGAAGTTCACCCACTGCAGCCTGCTGACCCTTCCCCATGTAATTAGCTCTTCTCATGAATGAAGGCCCATCAAAGGCTCAGGCCTGGCTTCAGACGTTTCAATTGGGAAGCCTCTGCTGGGAGAAGTACACACAGCATGTTTACCTCTGACAGCCCCTCAACCACCCTCAGCTTCCATCCTTCCCAGGAAAAGTGAGATTGTCTTTTTGAGCTGGGGCGACAGATAAAGAGTCAGGCAGAGGAGTGCAGAGGGCTCTGGAAAGGCTAGAAGAAAATGTGACCACGTTCCTCCTCAGGCTGGGATTGTTAAAACAGAGAACAGCCTGTAACTACACAACATGTGAAGTTTGTTTTACAGGCTATTTGCTCCATGTCCTAGAATTCAAGTGGACAGAAGGAGCCTTTTTCAACTAACAGCTTCTTGATTTAATTAGTCAGCTTTCCAATGATTTTAAACTATTGGGTTAACAGACTTTCCTCAGACTCAATGTTATTACTGTCTAAATGTTATTTCAGATTGAAAGCCTGATTAAGAAAACAGAGGACGTGTTATTTCTAGGCAGTTATGTGTTGTTTGTTTTCTAATTACACTCCTTTTTGGTTCATTAATGCAATGTGATTTACTTCAGTTTTGACCTACTTAATCCCACACCTGCAATATTTGGAGAATTTACTACCTATTTTTTAATTTGCTCCAGCATGCAAAATTGCTAAGTTTCATTTGTGTCCTCTGGCAATACAAACTCCAGGAGGAAACATTCCATGCTTGAATTACTCATACATAGTTTTGAAAAGCAACTTTTTTTTAAAAAAGAGATCAGTTACATGCTGGCCTTTGCCAGTGATAAAAAACTCCACATCAATTCAAAACATTGTACTGTTAATCAGATAACCTTGTGGTGGCACAAATATATTATTCCTTTTCTTAAGTGGATTCTATTGCTTTATGAAACACAGTACTTTGCTTTGTTTTAGAGAAAATTCATTCATCGTATCTAACTTGTTTACTTTCAGGGCACTGAAAGACCAGTTTTATTAACTGATTACAAATCTGTTTACCAGGTATAAAAAGAGGGTTTGTATCAAACATGTATTTTAAGTACTCTAGCTTTGTAAGTAGTTTGTAATGGTTGGCAGAATTTCTAAAAATAGTTCATCAACACTCTGGACTTTTAACTTCTTTCAACACTTCCAAACACCTTAAAAGAGTCCACTGAATGACACAGGCTGACCTGTTCAATTTATACAATTTCAGTACTGCAGGAAGTTAAGGATATGTCTGATGATGAGTACTTGTGTTTCATGAGTTCCTACTGATTAATACTTTACAGGATCATTACCTTCTTTTGAGGCAGACTAACGCTGGCCTAGCATTAACATATAGCAGTCTTTAAAAGATGTGTTTCTTCCAGGTCCTACTGTGTGTGGGTAAAGATAGGAAAAAATTCATAAAGCAGCAGAATATCTGGCAGCATTCATCTGCATGGGATTTGGATGACAACATATATGAGACATTTGATTTGTAAGCCACCATTAAGAAATTCTAGAACTATTTTTTATGGACAGCATTCATCATGTCATCTGATTCATATTTTCCAAGAAGAATAATACAAACTCAGTGCTGTGGTAATGTGCCCAGGTCTGACTACAGTGTTAAAAGGTCCCGTGTTAGTGGACGGAAGAGCAGTAAGGGTTAGAATGGGTTCTAAAATGGGATCATGCAGATGAAGCAATTCTGAAACAGGCCAGAGTTTTTGTTTTCCAAACTTTTCTACCTTTTTATTTGTGCTCACACACATAGACAACAAAAAAGAAGGTTGTGGACCCTGAATATCAATCAGCTTGAGCATTTCCCAAAAGTAATATGCAGTGCAGAGAAAGCAACTCAGATGTACAACTCATGGGGTTTGGACAGGTTGGAATAGGGAAAGATAGTTTTCTGTAATCTTGCAAAAATAAGAGAATGTCTTCCAGACATTTCTCTGGCAAGGTGTTGTTCATATGTAGGACTGCAGATGAGCTTCAGCTCACTTCATCCACTGGACAAAGATTACGCATTCAGGGATTGCAGTAGCTAGAATTAATGTCAGAACTGCGATTTTTTTTCTTTTTCTGCCAGTATTCCTGGTGGTCAATCACTAGTGGATCTACTCTATAGCCTCGGCCTCTTTCATGTTATACCCTCCCCACCTACTGTAATTATAAAGCATATCTGCAAAAGCAACTGTAAGCACTTTCTCAGACATCCTCTAGTTGTAAAATTCAGGTCTATGCTCTGTGTTAATGTTCAGATTCATCCCTCTCTTGACTCACTTTGGAGTTAAGGTAAGGAAAGCTGAATTTCCCAAGGGGGGGCCTCAGGCCCTCTGATGCTCCTTCTTGCAGATTTGGAAATCTAGATGTCTAAAACATACATGGCATAAAGAACAGCCTAGGTGCCTCCATGCAAGACAAATTCAATGGGTGACATGGGGAGGAGATACCAGAGATCGGGGGAAAGAGAGCAATGCATCTAATGAAATAGATGCATTGCTCAATGTCCTCTAACCTTCTCCATGCCCACAGGAATCCTTGGCCTTGGTTCATTGCAGAGATAAATAAAATTAATCTTTTGTGCTTGCATCATATGAAAGCTGAGATAACTTTACAGCGTAGAATGTGTCTGCGTTCCTGTGTCTATAAGCATTCAGCTTTATGTTACAAATCAAATCCCTTGTGTCCATCCCTGTCTTCCCTCTCCTGAACCCAGCCTGCTGCTTGCCTTTCTCCCATTCCTAAGCTTCTTAGGTATTATGGGTCAGCGCCAGTGTTTGGCTTTGAAGTTTCTGAAGGAAACACTTCAGTAAACATCCCAAAGACTAGAGGCTTAAATTCTGGAGCATAGTGTGCTGTCCAGATGTTAAAAATGGCAGGATGAAAGTTTCACGCAAGTCTCTAACCCACTCCCTGTGCGCGCACACATACACACGCACATACAGGGACTTCAGGCAAAAGGTGTCCATAGTCCACTTCTGCCCCCACTACCAGGGGGTTTCATTACAAATATCACATACAAAAATGAAAAGGAATGCCTTGGATGAAATATGCTGCTTCATGAGGCTCGCTGGTTATCTCAAGGCAAAATATAAGCACATGGTATCCTTGTTTATAGGTTACTTGATAAGATAGACTCTGTGCTTCACCTGCCTTTCAGCTGAAGGCTTTTTTTCTGCTTCCTTGTGTTGCTTTTTAACTACTGGATAGCAGTAGGCAACAATTGCTATAAGGAATCACTCGAAGTCTCACAACATAAAAAGCTTTTTAGTTCTCCATAAGATACTGCTCAAGCATTTATCCTTCTGTATTTCAGTAATTAAAGTCTTCAAGGTAATATATAGGATATTTATCACATAGAGATTGACACATATTGTGAATATTTTTGTACTGTCCTCCCTAGACAGCTTTCACTTATATCTGCCCAAGACTTTTACAGACATTGCCAACGTGGTAAGGCATATCATAATATCCCACATTCCTTCTCTAAAATCCCTCACAGAGGTTGCTAAAACAGTGTAACTATATACAAACCAGGTTAAAAATCCATAACGCACGTCTGGATTTTATCACATCTATTTTAAAAGAAAAGGGGAAAATATTTATCAGGAAGACCACGTGAAAGTCACCACTTCAGTAGCTGCAGAATTTAACAAAGCACCTAATTAAGAATCTTGCTCTGCTCAAGCTATCAGGCATCAATCAGGATTTCCATATGAAAGAAAAATGTGTGGGGAAGGAACAGGACGCACTAAGGGCAAAGGCTCTCTGTCACTAACTTCTGAAGTAATTTCGGTACAACAGAGGCGCACCTCGGTTTTTTCTTAAAAAAAGCTGAGTTATCCCGAGAGCAGTGGACGGGCGCGATCGCACCCGAGAACTAGCACCAAGTCTGCAACGTTGCCCGGCGCTCAGAACTTCGCCACAGTTCCTCCTTCGCTTGAACAAGGTTAAAAGTTGTAAAAGTGTAGCACTTCTAGAAATGTATAGAAATAGGACAAAAGAAAGTAAATAATTCCTCCAAGTTGGAATTTAGCACTTTAAGAGAAGCTACGCGGATAAGAGATGTATGTTTTTAAACAAGTTCAATCATCAGCGAAATAACACAGAATTCTTACTGCGGAGGGGTGGGGCGTGAGGGGGAGGAAAGAAGTGTTTTCAGAAAAAAAAGTGATACACAAAAAGATGATAAAGAAAAACTTTCAACTTACCCTCGCTGATCAGCAGTGAAACTGGATCAGAGTACTTCTTTGGAGGGTTAAAGTAAAATGGAAGAGCACGTTCAGGCACTCAGACCTGTCTATTTAAACTTTAAAAGTCTACTGCTGTTTTGTATTTTTCATCCTTCCTTCCCCACTAATGAAAGAAAAGTGCTGATACCTCGTAAAAGTTTTTTCTAAGTTGGAACACTGGGAGAGCTTTTAACAAGTTTTGAACCCTCTGACTGTGCGAAGAGGAGGGGAGAGGGAGGGGAGGCAGCCCAGGAGGAGGGGCGCGCTGCAGGCGGAGAGCAGGGAGCTGGGGGAGGAGGTAAGTCTTCAAGGCACAGCAAAAACCAGCCCGCGGAAAGACACAGAGCATGGAAGTCCACTCTTGCTGATGTAACAAAAATACAAGAGCAGACAGCAGCTGCCCCACACCCTCCCGGTCACTGGGGCACCTGGGTGGCACTGTGTCCAGATCTGGGCTCGCCTGAAACAGATGAAGCAACTTGGCTCTCTGGTGTGCCCCAGGAGTTTCACTGCAGGGAAAAAGAAAAATGCATTGAAAGGAATTAACAAGTAAACAGCGTGGACATCCTGGGTGCTGGGGCTGCTGTCTCCGTTCCCTCCTCGACACCACTCAGGAGAGAAAGCCCTCTCAAGCCCTCTCTACTTTTTGCTGTGAACACAGCTTTGTTTGCTGAAGTCAATTTCCTTTACGTGCACACATGAAAGTACACTCCAGGAGCAGCGTGTTTGTTTCCACAGGAGATACACATCACATATTTTTTTACTATTATTTGTGTGTGCATGTGTGTGTGTGTCTGTCCCATGGGAGAAATGAAGAAATGATCTCACATTCCAGGAAACTCTTTCCAGGAAACTTCAGAAAATAAAGCATAGTACAGAAGAAATGCTTCGATAATTTTTTAACACATTTTACAGAATAAAAGCATGCTCCAAAACTGATCTATGCAGTTGGACCAAAACTAGTTTGGCTTTGCTCCTGACCAGACCCTGGTTAAATGTTCCTTGAAAAATGTCTCCTTTGTAGAACAAAGATTAATTTATTTCTCTGTTTGTTTTAAGCTCCTCACACATGGAGTCCAAAATTCATCAGGAACTGGTCTTGCATTTGTTCATGTCATGGGATATTACCTGCTTGGTGGGACTGCTTAACAGCTTCTCTAGAAGTGTTTGTGGTCAGATAGTTCTCCATGAAGTTTCACATTTTGGGTTGTACCGGACTCATTTGAGTTTCAACTCATGTTATTCTCAAGAGCTATTTCTGGGCTCAGTAGAATGCATTTTTTACTCTTTGAAGGCTGTAAAAGAGGGGAGAAGTCCAGTAATGGTCATTGAGAGGTTCCTAAATAAAGCTTTTTACAGTTTCTTCTTGAAATAATGAATGTTATACTCTAAAACACAACTTAGATATTACTGCTTATTTTTCACAGTTCTTCCCTACTGCTTTTTACCCAGAACTCTCCTAGAAGTCAGACAAGATCTTCGTAGAAAGATACTCATCAGGGAGCTTTGAAGCTGGGAAACAAATATACCGTCCTTGTTCTTGCTCTAGAGCAGTTTGTAGCAGACCACACTGCCTCCTATTTGAGAAAAAGAGTTAGTACACTGCAACTGTACGCTTTCCATTCTCCTTCCTCCAGCTGCAGTAGGAGACAGCTGATTTCCTCAGTTTGCCTTCTTTTGTTTGACACTGCCTGTTAGTTTTTTCCATTTTTTTTAAATTGTGGTTTGTTTTGTTTATTTGTTTTTTTCTTTTACAGTTGTCCAGGCCATAAGGCAGAAAGAAACTTCATGTTTTCTGAATCCATGTTTTCTGAATGTTTTCAGGTTGCCTTTTTCTCATCACATTAAGGGAGAAATGAAAGTCTGTGCCTAACAGGCTGTGAGCCCTTCTTGAGAATGGAAAAATTGTAACATACAAACTATAGCATTTCACTGCCTTCATGACTATGGTACAGACAGTCAGCAGTGTACACACAGTGCTCCTGCTATAGCCCTGTGAAACACTGGTCATTCTGGAGCAAAGTACAAAACTATCAACATGGCTACATATATTCATGCTGGAGACATGAGGAAGATTTGGGATGTTGTATATGTTGCTGCTGAAAAAGTTGCCCCTTAGAAAAGCTGAATTATGCCAGGGAAAAAACCTTGAATCAAAGCATGCAAGAATACAAAGCTATCATTCCCTGTCAAAGTTGGCAGGATCACAGGGCCCAGCTTGCCCGATCTTGCACTTTTCCATTATCTTCCTGCACAGGCTTTGCAATTTTTCAAACATCACTGTTTTGAAAGAAGGACGGAGAAGTATTTCTCCCACTTAAATAAACAAACAGCATTTTTGAGAAGCCTGACAGTCTTAAAATCCACTTTGGAAAAGTAAAATGTGTATGTTAGTAATAAGGAAAGAATAATTTTGCAGCCATATTATGAGTGACACTTGACTTTGCTATGGCATCATCCACATGCAAAGGGAAAGTTTTACGAGTCTCCACTGCGGTGCTGTGGAGAATTAGAAAGGAATATTATTAGTCCTGATAAAAATTACTTGGAAATGTCTCCTAGAGTTTGGAAGTATGTTTGCATGGTCATGTTTCAAAGCTTATTACCAGAACATATTCAGCTTCAGGTGATGCAATGATCTACCATTTCACAAGGTTACCAGAAAGTGTCATACTTATTTGCCTCACAGTAGAAATAAACTTTACAGGTTGAATGAATGTCCTTACACACAACCTCTCTTCAGGTGAAGCTGTGTTCAACAGGAAAGCATGGGAGCGTCAAATCTGTTCTTCATTAAGGACTAAAAGACGAGTAAGAAGATCATAGGTTTGAAGCCTTTTATTGTGGAAGACAGATTCTTTTCACATGGTAGAAATGAATATTTAGGGCTTTGAGCTGCCTGGAACTTCTATTATCATCCATTGACATTGACATTTTGCCTTTTTGGAGCAAAGTTTGGAAGTTTCTCCAGTCCTTTCACCATCACCAAATCTTCCATTGATACCAGCTGAGTTCACAGTGTACTTCTAGTTAAGCATGTCTGTAATTTATGGAGCTCTGAATAGTATCTCTTCACTTGTTTTCAATTTGTTTGCAAAATTAACTTCCCAATACTCCCATTCACACCACTGTCCTGTGCAATTTGAGAGAGGAATCCAGGGACCAAGTAAAATGAACTGAATATATAGTAAACAGAAATTAATATATACAGTCAATGCAGCTTTTCTTGGGTGCTTTCAAGGCAGCTGTGCAGTCACTCGCATCCCTGGATAGCACATAAACTTTGCCAGGTTCCCTTCTCACACATTTGCCTTTAAAGACAGACCTGTGGATAATACGTGACCCTGTTTCATACCCTATGGAGGTGAAGCTTTTCAGAACATCTAAGGAACAATAATGTGGCATTTCTTGATTACCCAAGCTCCTAAATGTGCAGACTAATGTTTTTTTTTTTTTTTCCCCAACACCCAGTGGTTTTTGCTTGTTTGAGGAATTTACGTCACATAAAAATACAACACAGCTTTGAAGTTGCAGGTCACAGTGCTTGCACATTCTCTCAGCTGGGGTGACTGGGCTGGAGCCCACTGCAAGGTGCTGCACCCAGCACCACAGGGTCTGCAAAACACAGCCTTAACCACTCCCTGCCCTGAGTTTAAAAGGGTCATTGCTTGTTCAAAACAGTCAATTCAAGGCAATTGTCATCCCTCAAGGTAGTAGTTGGTCCCACTTGGGTGGCACAGCACCCAGTATAAGAATACTTTCTGGTAATTGTAAGGATAATAATAATAAAAGGCGATAATCACAAGACTGTCTCCTAGTGAGCTCATCTGCCATTCCTTGTTGAAACTGGTCTCAGATTAATTTCATTCAAAAATAGATATTGCCCAGGGGAAAAGTAGGCTTAGTCATCATAAGATAGATTCTGCTCTTACTGTCTGCAAAAGAAAAAAAAAAGCTATTTTAAAAGAAACTCTGCTGGAAAAAATATCAAAAATGAAGTACCTCATATGAAAGTGGGAAGTTCTCTGTGATGTCATTGCATCAGAGCCCAGCCTAGTAAATGGTCACTTTTCTCTGGAAATATATTGCACTGTTGCACAATCATCTGTCTGCAGTCTCAGTGTTTTATAAATTTTGTCGTAGAAGTTACATTATAGCAACCTTTTTTACAGAGTTGAGGAGTTTGTGTGGAGAATACCTGCAGCTCTTCTGAGTCACAGACAGCTCATGACACAACTAGAATTAGAAGCAAAATTTGTTAATGCCAGACTCCATCCTTTAAGCCCAAAATTATTCTGATTTGTTCTCTAGTTACATTTTGAAATATAAGCTAGCTAAGTGGGTGTTTCTTTTTAAAATTTCTGAGGATCACTGAGAAGGAAAATACAGTGTTCAAAGTTTGGGGTGATTGTTTCCTTTCTATTCTTTGTGCTGGTCAGTGCTTGCCAATTCATATCACTAAGGTCTCACCACAACTTCATGGTGATACTCATTTTGCTCCCTTTTCCATGTTACATTTAGAAATATGAATTCACTCCTGGCTCAGTGATGGACAGAAAGGGAGAAGGATAATCTGTGAAGACTCAGATGCTCTTCTGCTGTGCCAAGAAACTTCTAAACTTTATTACAGACTGCTTAAACACCAGAAAAGTTTATCTTAAAAGGATTTATCCCGACATTGTAACTGATTCCAATCAATATGTCCTCTGAACTAGCTGTCCCTCCAGAAACACATTAGAAAAGCATTCAAACAAAGACTGAAGTATAAGTTCACAGATCCTTATGAATTTGGCTCCACCTTCTGTACACAGTGAAAATAAACATGAATTATGTTGGATTTTGAATGTCAGTTAAGCTTTTTGTTTATTTTATTTTTCATTTCAAATTCAAAAAATCCTGCACTGAAATGGTCTTATTCTGTGAGATTTTGTTTCTCTATATTGGTGGTGGTGGGATTTTCTAGCTATTTGATTCCAAAGGATGGGAGATTTTTAAAACAAATACGACCATTTCATGTTTTCAAACTAAAGAGTAACATAGAGTGAAAGTAACATTGTCTTTCACAAAACAGTCCTCAAATTTCTTGAGGGGGTCTGGCAATGAATCAATACATTAACAATGAGTTAAACTTTCAGAATATGTATTGACGTTGTCTGCTACTTACTCTGATGGGTAAACTCACCGAAGCCAATAAATCTGCACACATTAAGTATACCCAGCAATATAAATAAAGGCTGTACAGCCAAATTCCAAAACAGCAACTTGCACAAATGAAAGAAAACCAGAGTAGGTAACTTCCCCAAATTACTACCCTATTGAATATACTTTTTTACCTTTATTGATGAAAATAATTCTTTATTACCAAACAAAAGAAATCAGTTCTGTAATAATCACTGTGCTTGGTATGTTTAGAATAAGTGAGCTGTTTTGACATAATTTTAATACTTTTTATCCGGGCTTTGAAAACAGCAATGGCCTTTCTGTGGAAGTCTTGAAAATCTTGTAGAAATTGATGAGTTTTCCACATGTGGCTGAACTGAGGGACAGAAAGTTTGGCTACATTCAGAAGAGGAAAGGCAAAATGGATTAGCTCCCTTCCCCTAAAGCAATCATGCCGTTTCAATCCCGTTCTCAGGATTTTTCAAACCTGTTTTGGGGTTTTATTTGACTTTTGATTTTATTTCAGTAATTCCAGAATCACGCAGCATTTGAATAAATTTGTTAATGTGAGACACTGTGTTTTACTCACAGAACAAATATTTTTATGTTTAGCTAGGCAATATTATTGGTTACAGTGAATTAAACTGAGCTGCTTCAATACTTAAATAAGCATTGAAGTGTAACTGAAAGGACTTTACTCCTAGAAAATCAAAATGAACATTTGTTTGGTGTCAGTCTAAAAATTAATATTTGGAAATGAGTCCCTTTTCCCTATCTTTTATTATTCCATAAATTTGAATAAAATTTGTTAATAACATTATAAATTTAATTGTTTGATTGTTTGGATTTTTGTTGTTTGGTTGCCCCTTTTTTTTTTTCAATTCACCACAAGATTAGAGAATGCTTTTGGGCAGCCTTTTTCTCTAGATACAATTGTTTTTAGATTGATGTGTGCATTCATTCACATTTCACTGAGTGACTGTGTTCACTCACCTGCAGACAGGCTGTGATGGTCATTTTAAAGTCTTCTCGAACCCACATGACTGCCAAGGAAACAAAGAGGTGCAGCCTTCCTCTCAGTTTAAGAGTTTTTTGCCTGCATACAAGAAACATTTAATGTCAATTAAGAGAACAGGTCTGAAACACATCATTTCAAATGATTTCTGAAAAACAGAGGCAGAGTGTGTGAGATGTTCCTGGCTGAAAGGCAGAGGTACACTCACTGGGTTTCTTGATAGCACCACAGAGCTGTTTGAGGACATGAACATTTCAAGGTTTCCCACTCATTTTTTCTCCCACCACTCTGTTGCCATTTGCTGTGCAGCTGCATATGTGTTATCCAGATTTATTTGAGGAGCATAATTGCTTCTTTCTTTCATCCATCTGCAGGATTAATGGTGTTGTAGACATGAAAGGACCTCCAAAGAACTAAACATCAAGATATTCTATATAAAAGCAAGTAAAAATCATTAATATGGTTGACTGCTGGTTAAAAACACAAATTGATTTAAAATATACTACTAATTAAGGAGTTCCCATAAGACCAGCTTTGGGAAAACAACCGGAAAATTAATCTACTGGAATTAGCAGTTTCTGTTATAAGATTTTCCCAGAAAGGGATCTCCCAGTATAATCCGTGAGTCATTTTCCTAAGCAGTAGAGAAAACCAAATCCAGCAATCTGCTTTGAATTTAAATGTGTGTACATTCATTTATCTAATTTCTCAGAAATTTTTAGATTAACTGAACTGGAAAAAAAAATTGTAGTTGAGTTGCACAGTGTATCAGTAATTTAATGACATGTTCAAATGAGGCATAAAGATCATAAAAATCTCTGGCTCCACAATTTAGGCTGGGAACTGCTCTCTAGCTATTGCTAGCACTGTTCAGCAAACATGAACATAGGTGCATAAGGAAAAACATCACATAACAGATTACAATAGCTTTCAGCTATTAAACTTTATATATTACAAAGTACATTATATTAAAAACATGTTAAAATCATACAGAGCAAAAGCAGTTCAATAACATCAGAAAAATTGCTTTTAATGTATTGAGCATTAAACTAAAGGTTATTTTTTACATGTCAAATTTGAATAGTAAAACTCAGCAGCTTCACAACTTTTTGGAGGCTACATTAAAAATAAAGAACTTTCAATTACCTGCCCTCAAAACTAATACTGGCATATAATCCATAAACAGAATTCTTGTAACCTTCATCACATAAATAAAACCCCAAATGGGTACTAATCATCTAGACTATTCCATATTTACGGGAAATTTTGAGAAGATGGAATGTAAGAATTAAATCAGTATTCTCACAGATGATCAAGGCTATATCTTGCAAATTATTCTGTTTAAAAACTAAGTGAAATCTGGTAGGCAAAGCCAATAAGATTTTATCTCGTGGAGGAGGGAAGGGGAGAAGGGGGGTGGAGGGGAGGGGGGGAAGTGTCCATATATAATTGGATTTTAAGGGTGATTTAGTATCAGCATTGAGGATAAGAAGGAATACAGAATTTATGTCCCAGTACAGACATGGAGAACTGAGGCATACAAGCCAAGATTTTGGGCCTAGCAGCCTTTCTTCAGTCATTACCAACCTCTGAAAAATCGTGAAGTCCTCTAGAGCACAGGCAGCACCTGTGGTGCTCAACATGCCAACAGCCACCCCATACTGTACCACCCAGAACCATCTCCCATCCTATGGCCAGAAACACCAAAATATCAGAGGTGACCCCACCTCCTTCCCTGCAGAGGTCCCATTTCACCCCATATTTTATGAAGCAGCCCAGGATGGGCTGCCATGTCAGGTTCTTCATACCCTCGTATTCTTCCTGGATGAGGCTGCTTGTGATGCTGTTTCTGCTGCTGCTGCTGAGATTTTTGCTAATTAGTTAGTGATCAGAATGCTTGCCCACAAAGTGATAAACTTGCTTGCAAGCTCTCCTGAGACTGTGAAGTTCAAAACAGTATCTTTAGCTTACCAAGCCACTGCTTTATTTAGCAAAACAGAAGACAACTGAAGGAAAACAGGTGCATCTTTTATTCCCATTGAGAAAGCTGCATCATTTTGCAAAAATGTGGCACTTAGGGCCACGGTTTAGCTGTGGATTTGTCAGTGCTGGTTTTCTGTCTGGACTCGATGATCTTAAAGGTCTCTTCCAATCTGAATGATTCAGCGGGATCGTAACTAGATGATCTTCATGGTCCCTTCCAACCCAAACTATTCTATGATTCTATGAAAAATAATTAAAAAGTTCATTAACCTCATAAATATTTGAGAAAAACTCCTTGCTTTTCTCAACATGTTTTTTTCAAAAATAGCCTTTAAGGCAGGATAAGTATTTATAACACGGTGCTAAAGAAAGTATATTTATTTCTCAGAATTTCAGATGGTCACAGTACAAGTGGATACAATCTACGCGAGCCTGAGAATTCCTTTTGTCACCCATTGCACACTAGTTTATGGAAATTGTGAGTGACTACTACATTTTGGATTAACTTCCTTGTTCACTATTTATATTCCTCCGAGCAAATTCTTTTTCTGAAACCAGGAAAGCAGTCATAAGTAGCCAGTTAGGCTGATAACTGTGGAAGAAAGTATTGAATAAGTTTACTGATAGAGGAATATCGTGCTACTTAGCCAAATGAGCCAGAAAATAAGGGCTAATCTTATGTACAGGGGAGGGAAACACACACTATAAACTGTAAGTAAAATGGTAAAACAGAAGTAAAATATCTTTGGATTACTTAATGAACCTCTACATAAAACACTGATCCTTTTATGAGTTCATGTAGAGTCAAGTGATACTGATGTAACCGCACAAGGTTTTTTTTGCTTTTCTATGACGCATAAATAGCTCATTGTTACTTACTCAACTTTTATTCCCTGCTCTCAATACTATTTGATTTCAAGAAGGAATTCCACATCAAGAACAAATGGGGTCTCTACCAGCCTTTGAAATGGAAATGTAGAAGTCTCAGTGTGAAATTGTAAAAGTCCTTGATATGCAATCTGCTCCACCCACAGACTACTTTTAAGAAGTGCTAGTGCATGTGTTGGGAGCCCTGATGTTAAGTACCATAATAAAACAGCTCACTTTAACACTGGTCTCTGCTGTAACAACTCACCATGAGTTTTAAGTAAGTGTTTTGCTCTCATGGTGGATATGTGCAGATTTATTATAAGACTGGGAATTGAGAATATATTGCATGAAATTATTCTGAATTTTCATGAAATCTAGGGAAACACATTAAGGCAATAATATGCACTTAAAAATGTGTGAAACATCTTTTGGTTTCCTTGCACACTCCCCAGTGCAGGACTGGTAGGGGAAAGCCCATTGTTTCTTTTATTCCATAAATAAAGGAAGGTTTATTTCCATAAAACATGATTGGTTGCCAATGTTTTCAACTTAGGGTTGAAAATAAAAGCATCGAAAGACTGAACAAAAATTATAGCATCATTGCCTGTCTTTTTTTCTTGAAGGTACTAAAGATATTCAGGAAAGCATCTTAGCAATGAGTTTTGCGAATCAAATCCATGAAAGGGATTCTTACATTGCAGGACTAATCATTGTGGCCACACTGGTGATCCCCACAGAAAAAACTTATCCGAATTTCTGTTCTAACTTAGAAATAGGCTTTCCTTACACAGATTCCACAAACTGAGACACCAAGCAGCTTCATGCTCTCAAGACCATCATGCTCCTCAGCACTCACAGCAGGAAGCAATGATTTCTCAGAAAATGAGATGCCTTCAGACATGGTAGTTGCTGACTTGGAGCTTCCAGGCTATTACAGCCATACATAAAGACTTAAAAAATAATTCAGCACCAGAAACATTGTATACCTTTAAAACAAAATCTTTGTCTTTATTCTAAATGTCATGGTGAAATGTAATCTTTCTGTCTCTGTTAATCACTGGGTTTATGACGAGCTCACATTTCTAAGCAGCTCTGCAGACAAAGGTTGCAGATAGGTATTAGACACAATTTTCACATCTTGCCAAGAAGAATAACAGCTGCTGGGCAAAAAGCCCAATGGATTGTTTTGGCATCCCAATCCTAACCAGGGTTTTAAGTTTTGGTGGCTAGAAAGAAGTACAATCCGAAAACACAGCAAATTAATCTGGAAGACACTGAAGGACATTGCATATGAATTTCCATATTGACCTTATTCAGATTTGCACTACATTTAAATATAAAAGAAGCCCTATATTGAGAAAAACAATACATAAAATCACAAAAAATTATCAAAAATATTTTTTTCACTTTAACAAGTTTTATTGATAGCTATATTAGTCAAAGAATTTAAATATTACAGAAAATATTTTTGATTTTATTCGAGACTAAGTTTTAACAAGAAAACTTGGGTATAAGGCTGAGTTGTGGACGGGGTGACCAGGAGGTCTGCGTTTCAGGCAGATCCCGCTAGGGGGCGATGGGAGACCCGAAAGATCCTCGATCCCTGCGGCGCTCCTGGAAGGAAGCCGGCTTAGGGATGGGTGGGAGGGAGGGAGGAAGGTTTAGATAGACAAGAGAAACCTGCCAGTGGAAGAAGGCTGTAGACCGTTGGCAGCAGCGTGGCTGCAACAGTGATTCCCCTCCATGTGATGCCGTTTCCTATGAGAAAGGCACTCCACAGCTTTTCTGTTTCATTGACTCCTGATGCCTTCAGCAGCCTACATATATCCTCATGTATACACATACAGTTTTTATAGTATCTATAAAAACAGTATACTTTTTTTTTGTTCTGTTCAGGAATGCAAGAATTGACTATAAATATTAAAAAAACCCAACATTCAGACATCAGGAGTTGTGGTTCATTATGGCCATTTTTCTCTTAGTTCAGGAATGAACGTGTGAGACTGAAACTAGTGAGTCCTCAAGGTTTTCTACCTGAAAACAATGATTCTTGAAATGCATTTCAAGGTCTTTTATATCATGGTCTATAATTTATATTTGCCATAACATTTTCAGACTTTGACAAACTGATCAACAATATTTGTTTGGTTCTGATTTTCTAGTAAAAGCCAATACAAGATGAAGGAATGTTTGCTTTGCTATCTATCAGCTTGGATCATCTGCAAAATCAACCAGCTTTCAACAAAGGCAAGTATATCTCACAAGGTTAGTCCTTGTTTTTCCTCTTCTGCCAGGATTTCTGCATTATATATGAAACACAATGTGTACATAATGTAATGATTTGGCTAGTACCCCAGGGTTTTCAAGGTCTATTAGTACAACTAATTAATTGTCATTAATTGTCTCCCACATTCTTTTCTATCATTCTTATCACTCTATTAAAATGTTCTGGCTCTTCTGGGAACAATATGTTGCATACTTTTGTCAATAAACCTACAACACAGAAATTTTTCATTAAAAGTGTCAGTCAGCTGCACATGAAATGAGTGATTACTTGTAATTGATTTAGTCATTCCTTCTGGACAATATGATAGAGCAATTGTTTTAACAATAATTTCAATTTCAGAGACTATATGTCAAGCATTCATGTTTTTATCTGGAGATTGTGTTCACCATCACTTGAGATCTAATTATCTCTAGAAGCATTGGAATCCCTTTACAGTAAGTTAATATAAAAAGTATCAATTAGTAATGATACCCAAGGACACGTTGCCATCTGTTGTCACTTCTAGAAAAGGCACAGTATAATATGTTCGGGAGAAAAAGACCCAAACAAGCTGTGTAGGGTAAATAACAATAGGTAACATGTGGAGTCATTGGTGGAATTCAAAAGCTTTTTTATTACTATTTATAAGATTAGGTCACAGACATCCTTCTACTTGCATTGTAGATATAAGTTAATGTTAGGGTAAACAAATTAACAAAAAGTCAAGAATTCCATCAAAAGTTAAGACTTCCATCAATCTTAAGTTGTTGTAGGAGTCAGACAATGTTGACTGCAATAGCCATAGTAAATACAATATCTAATGAATTTAAACATTTCCCATACTTACATGATATTTACAGGCACAGTTTGATGATTACAAATGCATTCATTGTTCAAAATTATCCATTTAAATGTTTTCATTAATGTATTTCATCAATATCTCAGGAATGCTCCTGTTACACATTGTTCCAACCCTTATTTCCAACTTGAGTTATTTGTACACTACAGTTTGTGGTTGTTATTTATACTACTGCTTGATAGATTTTATCTTAGACCCACAAGGGACCTTCCAGAACATGTGTATGCCTCTCATTCACCCCTAATAAAGACACATGTACAAACCCATATTAATTTTTTTCAATATTTTATTTGCAGCAAAAATTACTGATAATAAGGCTTATCCTC
>VWZD01002301.1:11588-48843 GCA_013396695.1 Sakesphorus luctuosus | reverse complement strand
ACACTTTGCCATGGACATTTCTAGTAAAAAAATATCTCTTTGGAAAATATATTTTAGAATTTCCAGTGGCTGGAAAGCCTGTCAACATGTCGTTGCACTTAACAGTGGTGCATCCAGAAGTGAGAGGGTTTTTCATTGAAGAAAATGCATGCAGATCTGTATGAAATATTAATGATACAAACCAGGTAGTGATACAATTCATGCTTCTATCTGGATTACACTTCTGTGATTTTAATCTGATTTGTTCTTGAAACAACCATATTGATGCATTTGTTTCATTGTGACCATCACATTGGCATAGATTTTCAGTTTGTCTTTTTGTTTTGAGTTTTTGTTTGTTTGTCTTTTTACCTTCTCCTCTATTTGCTTTCATAGTGAACAGTGTGTCCTGCTCAGTATTAAGAACTTTCCTGGATTAACAGAGTTCTCAAAATCAAATTTAGTACTTGAACTTTGAATCATTGCTAAGGATGAAGCAAATAATGGATAAATGTAGGAAATGGGAATTATCTCAGCTGTAAGGGCTTACTTTGAAAGCTAATTTCTGAAAGTATCTCATTTATGTGAAATTTCATGGCTGGATTTATTCCATTATGAATTTTATGGAAAGTTTTGAAGTGCACATGCACAGTACTGTGCCATTAATGGTTTTGATCTTACACTTGCTCATTTTGTTGCCCCTTTTTACTAGGTTATGAAAACTATTCTTTTTCTTTTTTTCAAACAGGGTTATGTTTGACATGTACCAGCTCTGGCAATGTCTGGAAGGAAGATATAATTATCAAAGTGGTTGAATTAAATGAGAGATTCAAGTTTTTTAACATAAAATTTCTATAGCACCAATTGTATCTACTGTATCTGGGATTGATAGTATGCCTTAAAACTCAAAATTAGAAAAACTCAACTAGAAAAATATCAAAAATATCAGACATCTCATAAGCGGGTGCAAACTTTTATCTGGACAAGAAAGGAGAATGTGATAACCATTTGTGGATTGCAATTACTAAAAAGGGAATGATATTCAAGTTTGTAGGCACCCTGTCAGTCTCAGTGCTTTCTCCCAAAGCTGAAGGTCCACAAGCATCATAACTGTCAGTTATTTTTGGTCTAATTTTTCGTATAGGCTAGCCCTTCCCATGCTCTAGACTGTTAATCAGTAATTGCTTCCAAGGCTGAGCTTTTTGCACTAGTGCGACCTGCAAAATGGTGACTAGATTTGTATCTTATTCCCATATCTCAGTATCAATAGCTGAAAAGCGGATTTTATTTTTTTTTAATTTTCTGAGGTCAATTGTAAGCAAAACTCTCTTTTTTTTTTTGGAGATAGGGATTTTTCCTAGCAGTGACTGTATGATTCTAGGATTGGGTTGCCTTACGCCCAACTTTTTCTCCAGCTGTGAATACAAAGGTACATGAATTCCTCTCAGATGGTTTTCAAAATAGGCTGGCTCTTGAAGGATCAGCATTCAATTTCTGTTGCATAGTATTCTTCCATCCAAAGCATAATTTGCCAAAAGATAAGACCGTTGAGTTTTCTTTCTACCTTGAATTTGGGCATGAGAAAATAGGTGGCTTATGCATGTGCTTCACTTTGGAGTTCAATAACTAAAATCCTCAGGGTTTGAATTTGCTGAATTATTAAATAATGCTGCAGGGTAATGCAGTTATTCATGACCTGACTGTTTAAAAACATGATGGCAATTATTCAACATTTTAAATAAGTATTCATATCAAGACCCAAATACCTAGCTATTAATGTGAGCAATTCTGTCATACTGAGGCAAGGATGTTGATGGCTGTGTATTCGTCAGAATGCAGAACAAAATAATATGAAATCATTTTCATACAAGGCACTTTCCGCTTTACAGGATTTTATTTGAAGTTTTCTTCCATTATTTATTTGAATAATTTAATAATCTGCTGCAGTGCAATTAAAAAGACGGATTGGACTGAACACAAGCTTGGAAGAATAGGACATAGCACTTTCTCCTGCTTTCAAAATTCTGTTTAATTAGCATTGAAATTTGCAGCACCTACCTTTCTACCTAAATCACTGCTCTCGACTAAAATGCAGCATATTTCCATACCTGTAAAATGTTCAATACAACCAGGAAGAAGCCAGTTGTGTTTTAGCTCAGGGTTTTCAGACTCTCCTGAGATGTAGCTGAATGCACTCACAAATAAAATCTGTGCTAGTATCAAAGAAGCAGATCACAGACCTGGCAATACTTTCAGATTTGTTCAAAGGCAACACAGCTATTCAATAATTAAGGTCAGTTGAATCCATTACTATCTTGTTCTGAAAACAAATCCGTTATTTTAATGTTCACTTGCCTCAGTAGAGGCAGGCTGTGGTCTGTGTGTGTATACACAAGCAAAAGCAAGAGGAAGACTTGCTAACCACAGAAACATTAAGGCCCATATGTTCTCAACAGCTGCACAAGCTGGAATGCTGTCAGAAGTTGGGCAATACCAGCCTAGCAATGTCACCTGCTTGAGCACCCAGGGTGCATGCTTTCAGTGTCACAGTCAAATTGCTGCATATGCTGCTATCTCAATGATAGTTGTGGAAACACAGCCTGCTCCACAAACTCCATTCATCTTCTAAATGATTTTAATGAAAGGAATAGCATCTTTCTGCCCAAGAACTCCTACAGAGTTTCAGTGGCATAACTTCCAAGACAAGAGACTGCTCTGCTGAGAAAACCTGGCAGTCTTTTTTATGGAGAATGAATTAGGAGAAAAAGGTGAGAAAAACTGAGGGATAAGGTAATACTTCTTCACATATAGCAGTTGCTTTGTCTTTTTGATAATTTGTCATTAGCAAGAGTTATATCTGGACACTGGGAATTTCAGTAAGAGGGAGCTGTACTTAAGCTGTTTGCCGCCAAAGCACTGTGATTTTGTATTGGAGATACCCATTTCTTTTTCTGATCCTTCCAACCACCCCTAATTCTTCCTGTTGATCCTATCTCTTCTCAGGTGGCAGCTGAAGAGAATAGGTTTATTCTTATAGAATGCCTCTTGTGGACCACACAGCTCAGGGACCTCGATGGAAGCAGTATGGTGACCAATTATCAAGCACCAGACTTTTGTTGGTCCATGGTAGCAGTCCATTTACATAAGTACAATATGGAATGAAATTAGTTCCTAATTTGTCACTAGAATATTATAAAATGGTTTCCATTGACATATCCTTAACATGTTGCTCAGTTTGCTTTTGAGAGGCTTGGAACTAAGTTCTGTGTTTCCACTGTGAAACTCTCACCATTTTGATGTGCATTGAACTGCAGCTCTTCCTAGAGCTCGGTAAAGCATTCTTCAAAGGGAGTTGAACTCTGCAGATTTGAAATAGGTTTTTGTATTAGGAACCTGACAAGTATCACGTTTCTACCCTGTGCATTCATATTTTGAAATATAACTACAATCAGATGCCTCTTTTTCTGTCATGTATGAAGGACTATTTTTGATATAGAAAATTAGCTCTGTTGGTTTGTTTTTTCTTCCCTGAAAAACAAAAAATATGGGTTCCAATTTGAGCAATAACATCAGCTCAAAATGATTAATCACTTTACCCAGGAAAATTCAAAACTACTAGGAATAACAGACTCTAGTAGAGATGTAGCTTGGAGTAAAAAAACTTCTGTGACAGTAGGGCTTTTTTTCTGTGCTAGAAAGTGTATTACAATAAGATACTGTCAAGGCTAAATTGACCCTCCAATCAGAAATCACAGGTTTTGTATTTTATTTAAAACATAAAGAAAGGGAATTCACAGAACCACACAATACAGTGAGTTGGAAGAGACCTAAAAGGATCATTGAGTCCAAATCAACTCTGCAGAGGACCATCCCCAAGAATCACCACATGCCTGAGAATATCTGTCAGGCTTGGTGCTGTGACCACTTCCCTGGGGAGCCTGTTCCAACACCCAACTACCCTCAGGGTGAAGAATTTTTTTCTAATATCCAACTCAAACTTCCCTTGACACAACTTCAGGCCATTCCCTTGGATTCTGTCACTGGTCACCACAGAGAAGAGGTCAGTGCCTGCCCCTCCTCTTCCCCTCAAAAGGAAGTTGTAACTGCAATGAGGTCTCCCCTCAGTCTCCTCTTCTCAAGGTTGAACACACCAAGTAACCTCAGCTGCTCCTCATGCAGCTTCCCCTCAAGGCCCTTCACCATCTTTGTTGCCCTCCTTTGGAGACTCTCTAAGAGCTTAATAATTTTCTTATATTGTGTTGGCCAAAATTGCACACAGTATTCAAGGTGAGGCCGCCCCAGTGCAGAGACGATTGGGATAATCCCTTCCCTCAAGCAACTGCTGATGCTGTGCCTGATGCCCCCCAGGACATGGTTGGCCCTCCTGGCTGCCAAGGCACTGCTGACTCATATTCAACTTGCTGTCAACTAGGATCCCCAGATCCCTTTCTGTGGCACTGCTTTCCAGCATCTCCTTCCCCATTTTGTACAAACATCCAGGTTGCCACATCCCAGGTGCAGAATCCAGCACTTTCCGTTGTTGAACTTCATATGGTTGGTGATTGTCCAGTCCTCTTATTTGTCGAAAGGCCTCCCTGCTTTTAGGTAAGTCAACAGCTCCTCACAGTTTTCTATCACCTCCAAACATTTTTAGCATTGTGGTGGTTTTAGCTAGGCCTCAAATTAGCAGGCTCAGAGAATCTATGTAGATTAGGAGAGACAGGTATCACCTGACTTAAGCAACCAAGGAAATATTTCATACCAGATGACACAAACCTGAGATATGAATACAGGAGTGGGAGGTGTTCACTCAGTTCCATCATGGACGAAGTAGAGGCAAGATACGCAGCTGCTGTCTTGCTGTCTGGGCCCTGCTGCTGCCGCTACTTGCATTTTTTTTGAATTCAGGGAAGTAGAAACATTTTGTTGTTATACTTTCTACTTCTTGCTGGGTGTCTTCTAGGGTGCTTATAGATCTAGAGTGATAGAATCTGTTTTTGATGGGGAGCGGCGAGTTATTTCTTGTTATTTCTAACTTGTGTATGTGTGTGTTATATTGTAATTTCTCTTAATTTTCTCTTTTCTGTATAAATATATATAGTTAGTTTAAGCATAAACCTAGTTTGAGGGTTTTTTCCCTTTCCTCCCTTTTCTCGGCAGGGGGAGGGAAGCTCTGACACTGTGTTGGGCAGCTGGCATTTTGCCAGCTCAACCCAAGACAAGCATCCCTTCCAGTCCCGTGTCCAAGTAATTTATGAAGATTCTGAAGAGCACAGGACCTAATATGGAGCCCTGTGGAACCACACTATTGACCACTGATTGTCTTTAATTTTTTTTTTTTTAACTTCTGTGTTTGCCACTCTGATCCCACACTGTAATTAATTTATGCATTAAATGCCTGTTTTGCCAGGAGACAAGGGGCAGCACAAAATACACACAGACCAACTTTAAAGAATAACTATATAAATTAACTGCAGTGCAAAATAGCAAAGAATTACAAAAGAAGCAAATAATTATACAAGGATAAGTTTAGCAATGCACCTAATCATTACTACAAAGAGTGTCTATAGTGATTAAGCAAAATACATCTCCAGTTACCCCATTAATACACTACCATCATCCAGATCTACATGTCAGCTGGGAAGCTTTGATCACAGCAAAGGGTTGGAGAACCACTCCCGGGAACTGGGAAATCCTATACAATGCATCCACTTGTAGGTGATGTCTCCGTCTTTGCTGTGAAAGGGTCCAGCTTTTATACTCATAAACAAACAAGCTTACATCACTTATTTAGCATGGAAAATATCTGCCTTTCTTCTCTCCTTGGTTTTTGCCCAAAGCCTGGCCAGGGTTTCAGAGCGAAATCAGGGAGTCAGTTTGGACCAACTACTGTCGTACNCATCTCCAGTTACCCCATTAATACACTACCATCATCCAGATCTACATGTCAGCTGGGAAGCTTTGATCACAGCAAAGGGTTGGAGAACCACTCCCGGGAACTGGGAAATCCTATACAATGCATCCACTTGTAGGTGATGTCTCCGTCTTTGCTGTGAAAGGGTCCAGCTTTTATACTCATAAACAAACAAGCTTACATCACTTATTTAGCATGGAAAATATCTGCCTTTCTTCTCTCCTTGGTTTTTGCCCAAAGCCTGGCCAGGGTTTCAGAGCGAAATCAGGGAGTCAGTTTGGACCAACTACTGTCGTACAAAGATAGATACATTCATATCTAATAAGGCCAGCCATCTACCTCCATTGGCTTGACTAGTCTCTAAATACAGAAAGATAGATACATTCATAACAAACACACTAATTAAGCAGAATTCTGGCTAATAAGCAGATATATGGCTGANAATCCTATACAATGCATCCACTTGTAGGTGATGTCTCCGTCTTTGCTGTGAAAGGGTCCAGCTTTTATACTCATAAACAAACAAGCTTACATCACTTATTTAGCATGGAAAATATCTGCCTTTCTTCTCTCCTTGGTTTTTGCCCAAAGCCTGGCCAGGGTTTCAGAGCGAAATCAGGGAGTCAGTTTGGACCAACTACTGTCGTACAAAGATAGATACATTCATAACAAACACACTAATTAAGCAGAATTCTGGCTAATAAGCAGATATATGGCTGAATATAACATTAGATTGGAAGGTTCATTCAAAGGTCAACTCTGGCTCAGGGCCTGTTATTCATGCCTCAGCACTTCAACGAATCAAAGTTAAGGGGGATGAGTGTATTAGTGAAAAGAAAAAAGACTGAAAAACATGTTAGAATTCCTGGATAGATATGGTTTCAAAAACAGGAGGTAGGAGCCTCAAGAGGAATTAAGGACAAAATCTAGTTGCATGAATTTCACATGGTGAAACTGCCTGTTTTTACAGGTGGCTAGGGTTATTTGGTGCAATTAAGATATCATAGGACTGAGAGAAAAATAGAATAGATATATAGGAGCTGCTCAGCTGTCTGACAAGAATTTCCTTTAAGGTCACCTAAAATTAGTTCCTCTTAAAACTAGCTTCAATTTAAGCTCACCTGAAAGAAACACAGAAGGATTGATTCAGCAGACTGAAACAGGCATCTCTTGCCATTTCGTTTGCCCAAACATTGGCATTTCGGACATGCACATGTGTCTGGCAGATGTGACACAAGACAAACAGGATGCCTACACTTTTCTGGAGCATCTGGATATCACATACTGTGCCCAAGGACATATCAAAATAAATGCCATTTTTAGACAACTGAATTTGATGCTTAATGTCCTACAAAAGCTTTCAAAACTATTATCCACAATAATTATTGCAATATAGCAAAATAAGGCCATACTTAACCTGTGAATTTTTGCATGAATTGCTCTACAATAAAATTTGGATTTTGTTAACAGATGGATTATTTTCCCATTGCTATCTTTACGTTGTTCCAAATCATGTTCAGTACATCTGCAGGGTACTTTACAGTCCTCATTGCCAATAACAACTTACAAATACCAAGCAAAATGGTTCTGCACTGCCCAGTTCTGCACAGCAACGTGTTTCACAGAGCCAACAGATCAACACTGTCCATACGCTGCCACCCCTAAGAGCCCATACAGGGACAGAAACAATTTCATGAGATTCCTTTGTGTCCACCAAATGTTTTCATTCATTCTCAGCACTGGTGATGTAGAAATTAATGACACAGATGTAGACAGAGCTGAAGCAAAGGCTAGTGATTGCTGCAAGAGCCCCTGAATATTTGAGCACTTCTGCCACAGACAGTCTGTCAGGGAAAAGGGCTAAGCAGTTACATTCCAAGAGAGGTCTAGCAGAAAAGCCCTTTAACATGAAGTCTATGAGTCCATGTCTTAACATGGATCTCACCGTATGTAATTCAGTTTGTATTTTCTTTGGGCTCCTGGGTATGTGATTCGTACTTACAGAGATTTTGAAAGTTTACTTCAGCCAGATCCTCCCATCAGTTACAATATTATAAATGAAGCATGACTTCCAATGGACTAATGTAGTGGTGTAACATAAGTAAAGACAAGGACACAAATCAAATATTTTTAGATTGCCTACCTGCCTTCTATCCAGTTACCGGTGTGCCACTAAATCCCTTCTGAATTTGATTTGTTTTATTTTTCTTGTTAGCAGCTCCTCAATTAAAGAATTTATTTTTGCCTTGTTTGTTATTCTTGGGGCCCTGGAATAATCTAAAAGAACTGAATTCAGTACTGTATAAACTAGCTGGTTGATAATCCACTTCCACTGAGCAATTTTAATGAATGCAAATACTTTAAACAAATTAAGTATTCTGCCTTTATCAGGTTTGAGATTTACAGTTCTAAATGCCTTCAGATTTACCCAGCAGGATACTTAATAAAAGAAGAATGCAAATAATTGAGTTTACAGAGGTAAAAAAAAAAAGTAAATTAAAGAAATTTGAGGTTGAGAAATTAATGGGAAAATATTAAACTTTAAAAAAAAATACTAGTGATGTGACAATTTTAAGAGAGGTGCTAAATGTATGCAAACATTTAAAGGGTAAAATACCTGCTATGGAGAAAGCTGTTCTATAGCTGTGCCAAACTGAAAAGCACATGACAAAGCTTGTGAGAGTATGGAGACAAAGTATTTCTCACTGAGAGAATCCAGCTATGGTGAAAAAATTAAAAAAAATAGAAGATATTACAATCTGACTTTCGTTTGGAAAGAGCGAAATCTTAAACAGAAGATCCACATTGCTTTATACTAACAAACATTAATCCCTGCCTTTAGGAATCTAAAGAAAAGAGTCAGTAAACCAAATTACTAGAATCTCAAAATTTAAAAATCACACAGCCTAAGCAAAGACATACACTGAAAAAGAAGAATGCCAAAGAAAAGGAATGGCAGGGATTTGAATTCCTCTAGGAACTTCTTTGTTGCTGTTATTTAGCATGAAAGATGACCAGATACTGAGATAATGAATTGGAGGATAAAACTATATTGGGAGTTATTTTCAGAATAGTAACGGTGAATCTGGCTAAACAAAATGTAAATCAATTATCTGAACTCTCAAAAATGTTTTTTCCACCACACCAAAAAGAAAACAAGACAAGCTTGCACAAGAAAACCCTCCTAAAATATTTTGAAGAGGAAAAATCCTTGACAGACTTTAGGACAGAGGGCATGGCTTTAAGGAACAGCTTTCAAAGGGCTTTCAGCCTTGGATGTAAATTGAGTATACTCCCTGCAGGCACAAACAGGATATATGCTTGTGAGTAAGATTTTGCAATGTTCTCAGATCACGGCTGCGTCAGTCACTCACTTGCATGCAGTAGATCTGCAAGAGGCCAGTAAGGACTCCTGTAAAGTCGGTATGAGAGGTCATTTCCTTTTCTAATTCAAGCATTTCTGTGACAGACCATGCTAATCTATGAAGAGCTTATAGTACTAACATATTCAGGAATGTTCCACCCACTCTACATCCAGCAAGACACAGTTTCCGTGAGCAAGTGCTGATGGCACGAAACAACAAGTTTATTCCATTAGCAGGCTCATAGCTTTGCACTACCAGGAAAATAATGTAATTATATATTTCTAATGTTGATTTTCATTTCCTTGTGTCTCTGTCTTCAACTTACCTCTTTCGTTATAGCTCCCCCAAACCTCTTCCTCTTTTTCTCCTTGGCTTTCATGCTGGTCCTTCTCTCCATTTCTACCCTCCTACTCCAGTAAACAGCATCTGCTCAGAGTCTGCAAGAGGCTTCAGGTTTTACTGTGCTTTCTGTCATCCTTACACTGTGGGTTTATTTTCAAAAGTAGTTAAATTGGAAGAATGAAAACTCTCTATTCAGCTTCCTTAAACAGAAATTTCAACTTTCAATTTCTTGCTGTTATGGACAAGCACTACAGGATATAGTGGCACACTGACAGAACAGAGGAAGGGTGTGCAAACAAAGGTTGGAGTGTTTTATTCACAGAGGATATTCTTTCTTTTGATGCTGCAGTGGGTCTTTTAATTAGTAGTTTTGGGAAGCTTCTCATCACCTAGAAATGATGCAAGTATGTATCTTGAGATTTTCAGCAGTGACTGGTGGCAAGGTGTGCAAAGGACACACAAAGGGAGCTGCAGGGCATGAAGACACAATGTTTCATAAAAAGCATGTCCCACTAATGTTTTCTGAAAAATACATAAACACCCCCAAAATCGACTATCTTTCCTGAAAATTCTCACCTTCTCCTTTTATCATGCTCACACTCTGTCACCCCGAATCTGTGCTCAGAGGGAGCTCTGAACACTGATCCCCTTCCTCCTGTCTCCCGTACACTACCTCACTGAAGTTAGTCAAGTAATTTATACAGTGATGAAAATTAACAGGAGAACCAGTGTGATTTTTTGCATTAAAGGAGCTGCCACTATCACTTTAAATAACCAGTTTCAGGTGGTGTTTTGTTTCAAACCTCCAGTAACCACTGCAAAATCCATGTTGCAGAAATAACCTCACCATTCAGGCATAAATCCAGCCTTCCTGCCTTTCCACTGTCCTTGATGCAACCACTTACTTTGTGTCACTCAGGCCACAGATTCTGCTTTCTTTGTATCCAGTCTTGTATGAAAATGCATTGAAAAATCACTGAGTAGCTATAATTCATTGTTTGTTCTCCCTGCCCTCCAAAGACATTCTCAGGGTACAGTGAGGGCTGGCTGTTCCTTAGGTGTTACAATTGCACTAAGCAATGTCAAAAACTCAGAATTAAGAGAAAATATTAGCTAACAGCATATGAAAAAATGAGGTAAGTCTAGAAAAGACCACCAAGGATCTGTGTTGGAGCAGACCAACCCATAACTACAGTATCTGTATGGCTTCTTTTAATCAGCAAACAAACAGCATTTTCCCATTTCATTTTATTCTACATAACATATCTATAATATGCTGATGGATTTTAAAACAAACACACAACCCCACCAATTTTTCACACTTCTCATGTTTTTTGTATCATTACAATGGAAGTTGTACTACGGGAGAGAAAAGTCTCCTCAGTAGACAGAGGAGGAGAGGATGGTGTGACTTTTTACTAAATTGCCTACAAAGACATGGTACACACAGCAAAGTGTACAGCCAGTCCTTTAGAGCTATTCAGCAGTGGCCAAACACTGTCCTCCTTGGTGGAAAAAGTGGGAGTTTTATGGCTGGCTTGCATACTTGGTCTCTCTGATATGTCAGAGGTTCATATGGCTCACAGGACCCACTACAGCTGCCTGTTTGTTTTCTTCAGTGGACTGTGGTTTTCTGTTCTTCACACTAGTCAGGCATGAGCTGAATGCCTCATGGCAGGAAAGGTTATATTGTAAAATGTTAATGGTGTAGGCTTTATTTCTGACGTGCATAAGGGAAAATTAAAGTATTTGCAGTGTATATGTATAGTGTGGGACTAGGAATATGGTGCAGTATGATGCTGTGCTGAAGGAAAAGCCTAAAGCAATGCAAACACCTTCTTCTTAAATATTTCTGCACCATCACATCATGATATCACTGAATAGAGCAGATGTTGTTAATCTCTGACTCTGTACATGCATAATCTGCATGGGTCTAATGACTACTATTTGCTACCAGATCAGTGGCCACAGGCATTGGCATATAGATAACTGTATGATGCTTGCTGTACTGTGAACACTGTTAGGCAGAGCTCATTACCAAAGAAACACTCCAGGCCTGCTGGGTAGGCAGGGATTTTGTCCTGGTTTCCTGGGACCAGCATTCTATTGCAGGCACCTTCCATCTAGAGAGCAGAACCAAGATTTAGATTGTGAATGGCTTTATTTTTGTGAAAAACCTTCTTTATCCTTTGGGTAAATAATAAGATTTTGCAGTTTAAGACTTACATTGCTGACTTGGTTTTTCCACATTGAAAAAAAATAGCAAGGAAAGGAATTGACTGCACTCAGACCTGTTGACTGTACTGAAATGCAGCTCAGCTGATACTGGAGCCCCATCTCCCCAGGCGTGCTAGGCTTGCTAAGTGCTATCTGCAGTTCTGCTCAGGAGCACTGAGAGCAGAAGCTTTTACAACAATCTAGTCTCCCTGAAAATAACTGAAAATAAAATACAGCTTGTCTAGTAGCCATCTAGTAATTCTTAAGAATTTCTTTCAGAATTGCTCTCCACTGTCCCACCAAAATCTGAATCAAATATCCATTAGCTAAATAACTGCTTTAGATTTAGTGTTTTGTCCTGAAGGTTTAGGCAAACTGTTTTTCCCTCCTACAACTTTGTGTGGCCTAATTCAGTTCCATAATCACCAAACCTATCTTCAAAATATATTTAATAACTTAATTGACCACACAGTAATTTATATTTCCATGTAAAATTAGTTTAATTTTCCTTACTGTTAAAAAGCCATTTAAAGGATCCTTCAGTAATGTAATAAAAACAGGTCTATTGATTTACTCTTCCTATAACACCAGTTATCAATTGTCACACATGTGGAGAGAGAAGAACAGTACAGAGAAGCAAAATGCCTGTTCAGGAGGAGTACACCTATGATTCAACAAGTAGGGTATCACTTTTACCAAGCACAGCCATCCATCATTCCTCAAATGACTGTGAAGAATTAATAAATCCTTTTTTCAGTACAGTTTCAGCTTTTAAAGAAAGAGTTACAGTTAGTGAGGCACCTTGTCACTATCCTGCAACCCTCTTGTTGCTTGATGTCTGCAGACACATGCTTCTCTCTTCTCCCTCACTTCAGCAGACTACCAGACCACAACCACAGGCACAGTGGGGAAATGTTCCTGTGATGTGGTTTCTGAAATTGTCACAGTTTTTCTTCACTTGGCAAAGGCTTATTCATTTCCATGCTCTAAGCCAATCCTGTTCCCAGTCAATGATAGTTGTGTGAATGCATTTGAGTGCTGAATTCAGCTTTTTGTGTTCAGCAGGTTTCACAATAACTTTTTCTGACTCAGTGATCATTCTGGCAAATAAGTTCAATTTGTAGGAAGTAGTTTCCACTTAGCAGGCCTTTTTTATTAGCAAATAAATCTATCCTACTACTTTGATTGTTTGCTCTTTTCTTAAATTTAAAATAAAAAGGTAATTTTAAGAACCATTTAGAGTCCACACTACATTAAATTTTCAGGTGTAACATCTTGTTCAACCTTAACAGAGCTTAGTCATGCCTGGAGCCCTCTGTAAGCAATTTAAAAAGTTACCTACGTGATAAGAACAGGCTTTCAGAAGGAAAAATTTAGCACAATTTTTAAACATATATTTTAAAGAATGAAGACATGGACAGTTTTACAAAGGCTATACCATAAAAATCCTTGGATCTTGGTTCAGCTCTGCTACAGAAGGGTCTGTGCTGAGGTCAGACTAGGGTGCTCCTGTGTTGTTAAATAGATCCTAAGGCAGACCCACTGGTGGTACTCCTCTGCCACCAGCCTTCAAGTAAGCACAGTCCATTACTCTGTCCTCTGACCCCAATCAGCTAACTAGTTTTTAACCAACTAGCTGTCCACCAATCCACAATGTAATGACTCAACTTAGTGACAAGAATTTTGAAGGAAACTGTTGGGAGCCTTGCTAAAGCCAAGGTAAAAGACATCCGCTGCTGTCAGCTTGGTCAGGTATGATCACTCTCTTGAAAATCCATGCTGTCTGTTGCCAAACACTTCCTTTTTCACCTGCTCCAGAATGTTTTCCGTTGCTTGACAGCAGAACTTAAGACTCGGGTTACAAAATTCCATCAAAGCTGCTGAAATTTATGAATATAGGCAAGGGGAGCTTTTTTTCACCCCAGAACGGAAGTGATGACCATAATTCATTCATGCAAAACCAAACAATGCCTTTATTTTCATTTATTCTTAGAATTGTACATATACATTTATTGGCATACTTTTAACTGTCTACTGTTAAAGAAACCTGAGTTATACTTTGAAATGTTAGACACAAAAAAGTCAGAAAATACACTGTTTTGTGTATTATGCTTGTGTTTGGGTTATATGCCCCAAACTTAGTACAAGAGAGGCTATTGAGATGTCTGAAAGCTGGTTTTGCAAGAAAAATTCACTTGACATTTCCAAATTCCAACTCAGAAAATACATTTGTTTTATAGCATACAGCTTCTTCCTTGTTCCTGTTATTTTTATTCTGCTATTGTACATTCTGCAGTCGACAACTTCCTCATGAGGGGAAGAGGAGGGGCAGGCACTGATCTCTTCTCTATGTTGACCAGTGACAAAAGCTGAGGGAATGGCCTGAAATTGTGTCAAGGGAGGTTTAAGTTGGATATTGGAAAAATATTCTTCACCCTGAGGGTGGTTAGGCACTGGAACAGGCTCCCCAAGGAAGTGGTCACAGCACCAAGCCTGACAGAGATCAAGAAACGTTTGGATGATACTCTCAGGCACATGGTGTGACTTTTGGGGATGGTTCAGTGCAGGGCTAAGGGTTGGACTCGATGATCCTTGTGGGTCCCTTGCAACTCAGCGTATTCAGTGATTCTGTTTTTCTATAAACTGACAAGAACTGTCCTTTCTGTGTTTAGACAGCAACTGGGGCATTGCAGACCTGATGTCTGTGATTCTGTTTTTCTATAAACTGACAAGGACTGTCCTTTCTGTGTTTAGACAGCAACTGGGGCATTGCAGACCTGATGAATGACTTGAATGAGGCTCATAGCAATAGTGAAAAGGAAAGCTCTGTAACAGATATATCATGTTGCTAAGTTTCAGGTTACGTGTTACTGCCCAAACTGATTCTGACACAACTTTATTTTCCTTCTCCCTTTCTCCATACCCATGTAGTTTCATACGATGGAATGGGGACTACAATTATCTGGTCTTTCTGGGAGATAATTAACAAGAACTCAGATTTTCTTCTCCTCGCCCCCTGTTGCGGGTAAATACATAGATTCTGAGATGTTGGAGCAGATTTGGAGATAGATCTAATTCCAGTTTTACGGTGTATATTGAGATTGCACATGGATTCCATTAGAAAGAAAAACTGTTTTCTGCTTTGGCTTCTGAATGAGACCAGGCAAAGACCCTCATGGTCTGTGAATATTTCAGCTTGCTTTGTGGTGCACATATGTTAAAGAAGGAAATGGCTATACCAGGCATTTACATCTCAGCAAAATCTTGCCACAATTTAACAGGACAAAGAAGAAATTTTTTGTTAACTTAAAGTACTCCTCCTTCTCAAAATCTTCCTGAAAATTATACATATGTTTATTAAAAAAGAGTTTTGTAGGAAAAGTTGTGATAATGTTATTAGTAGAAAGTGTGTAAAATTGAAGATATATCATCTCTACTTCCCTGGATCTCTTTCTAGTGATAAGGGTAGACAACATCCTAATACTTTGTAGTTAGGAAGATTTAGTTGAGTTTCAATATAGTAAAAGGAGAGTAACTCTCAAGTACATCTCTGAAGGCTATCTGCAACTGTGCCATTAGCCAACAAAAAGGAGGATATGCTTCATCAACTGTCCAGTTTTCACATCCACAATTCAAAAAAGACATGCACAGACTGGAGGGTCCAAAGGAGGGGCATAGAGATGATCCAAGTGATGGAAACCTGATCTACAAGGAAAATTAAAACAGTTAGGTCTTTTCTCTCATGAGAAGAGAAGGTTCAGCTGTGACTTCATCACAATTTTGTAGTACTTAAAGAGTAGCTACAAAGAGGATAGAGAAGGTCACTCTACACAAGGACCCAGAAGAGGACAAGGGACAAAAGGCACAAGTTACACGAGGACAGGTTTCATCTTGATATAAGAATTTTTTCACAGTTCAAACAATCACAGTTAGAACAGTTTTCACAGTTCGAACAATCACTGTAACAATCTTTGCAGGGATGTGGTGGAGTCTTCATCACTGGATGTTTTCAAGATATGACAGGACAGGGTGCTAGATAATATCATCAGGGCTCCCTTTCACATGAAAGTTTGGACCAGATGAACTTCTATGTCTCTTCCAGCTTAGGCTGTTCAATTATTCTATGATCCAATCTACACTAAGGTTTTTGCTAACACTTGAACATGTATTTGTGATTGGTTTGGGCTTTTTTATTGTTGTTTTGGTTGTTTGGTTGTTTTTTTATTTGGGATTTTTGGGAGTAGGGGGTTCATGTGTGTGTGTGCGCATGTGTCTGTTTTGTTTTATTGAGCTTGTTGTGTTTGGCTTGTTTTGGCTTTTTTTGTGTTTTTGTTGTTGTTGTTGTTGTTGTTGTTGTTGTTTGTTTTTAATGCAGGAATTCCATCTAATCTGCAATAGAGAAGCAGATGGGACAATTTACCATTTGCTTGCCTGGACAAGATAACATCAGAGATCTCTCCAAAAGGTTTTATTATCTCCTTTATCTCATCCTCTTTACAATTCTCTTGGACTATAAATCAGAGTTGATAAATTATTTGAGGATTTTGTTTGGACATGAATGATTGTCTTCTGTCCTTGCTAAAATTCATAATCAGGGCTGAACAAATGGCTTATGTGCCACACATTACCATTCTTTTACTGACTCCTGGCTGTCTAAAATAGCAAAATATCAATGTTGCAGTGACCTCTTTTTGCCTTGATGAAGGATCCTGTAGATTTTTTTTTCTAAACTAAATTACTTTGAACATCTAAGTTGGCAGGGATAAAGTAGAAAAAAAGGTACAGCTGAGAAATCACAGTAAAATGAGATGAAAGGATTATAATTACCAACAAACAAAATGTAATTTGTGGAGCAAACTTGCATAGATGTGGTACTGCCTTCATTTGATGTAACTTTAAAGCACAGATCCAGCATGTGACCCACAAGAATTTAAAACAATATGAAATTCTAGTTATCACAAAAAATAAAAGGCCCCAGAGGATATTCTGATTTAGTTTTAAAGGCTGGAAAAATTGCAAAATTGCATCTTGAGGTCAGAAGAAGCTGGAAAAAGCCCAACATTTACAGAGGAAAGATCTTGTGAAAATTAAGCCAAAGCCTCATGAATGTGTACATAGTTAGGAGATATTTGTCAAGAGGAAAATTAAGAGTTCTAAGCTTTGCAAAGTGATTTCTTCAATAGCTCATTAAAAATATTAATGTATGATGCCCACCTTGTTATTGTTATGCAAATTTACCAGTCAAATATTAAGATTTGAATAGGACTTGGTTAATAGGTTGAGAATTTTTAAATTACTTTTAATAAGCAGAAAAGCATTACTATATGAAGAAGAAATTCAGTGAAGGGTAACAAAAATGTTCAGAAGGCTGGGATTAATTATAAGCTACAATTAAAAGTGATGAATACATAAAACTTAGCAATGAGTTGACCAAGGGGCAATGTAACCAGTCACAAATATCTTTTAAAAACACTAATCTCAACATGATATAGATAAAGTAATGCTGGAAACATTATTATAAAAGTGCAGATATGAATCTCTTGACCATTGATGACTTAGGAAAAAAAATAGATTTTTTTTGTGAAAAGGGAGCAAAAATTCATAATGTTATAATCACTGAGAATGTAATTACATTTCAAATAGCTCAAGAAACATTTCAAGAAAGAGTTTCTCACTGTTGCTGTAGTTACCACTGACTATAACAGTGAGCAAGTGTTCTGGGGAATAAGGGCGAGCCAGGGCACTCTGCTGACTTGCTGGATAAGATTGCTACAGAAAGAAATTCTGACCAACACAACCATGGTCTCATGGCCATTACCCAAACCCCTCTGAAATTATTGCAGTCTTTCCATTGACTTAAATAGACTTTGACATTCTCTCATAGTGAAATGAACTTATGGATAGCACCCAAAGTTCAAGAAAGCCCACAGGACAAGGTCCTGACCTTTCCATGACTAAAAAGGGGAAAGAGAAAAAATAAGAACAGTAAAGGAGAAGGGCAGGGAGATCTTATAAAGGAGCATAGCAACTTTGGGGCTATCTTAACTTGGGAGGAGCTGATAGGGAAGGAAAGAGTGATCATAGGGAAGCTGGGTCAAGGAAGAAGGATAAAGAACAGCCTGGCACAGTGGAGGGAAATGAATAATACAGCTGGCAACACTTTCACTGAGCTCTAGTATGAGCTACTGGAATTTAAGATCCTCCAAGCACCTCTCCCATTTTCCTATTCGTATTGCAAATCCAAGCAAAACTGAAAACAAAGGAGACAAAGACAAAAGCTTTTGCATTGGCAGCAAGAGGAAATAAGTAAGCCAGTTAGGGAAAAAAAAATTAATGCAAATCATAGACATATAAAATGCAGTATCTTGTATTCTTAAGTTAACACTGAAGAGAAAATTTTTTGCTCAGAAAAACACTTTCTGGTTAAAGTGAAAGGTAGATAATCAGAAAAGATCATTATCTATGGGCATGATATAAATGGTCCCATATTACTCAGGAGGTTCCACCACCATGGAAGAAGCAGAACAGCTGTCCAAGAGATGGGAAGAAACAGAATGTCCATATGAGAAAACTTCTGAAATCCATAATGACAATAAGCTTGCATTAACAATATTTTAATCTACAACTGCACTAAGAGAGCGTCAACATTTGCCTTCCTGGGATAAGGCAAGCAGACCAGCTCTAACTTCTGCTGAGGACACAGTCCCTCACTCAGGCATGTAACACAGTCCAGATGGCAGGTGCTAGTCAGGGCTCTCACCAGCAGTGACTTCAGTGGAAGGGTTTTGCCTCCCTCTCCATGCCAGCCAATCCAAGTACTAATATTTATTCAAACAGGATAAACAGTAGAAACGATTTTTGGAAGAAATAGAAATTCAGTTTATTAGAACTGTGGAAACTCAGTGCCAGATATTTAAAAGTATAATCAAGCCACTTAAGTCCAGCCATAACATTTAGATTCTATTTAATCCTAATGTATTTTTGTAACTGATTTTTGATGAATCAGTCTTTTAAAAATCTTTACGTAAACTGTTCTTTGGATTTATATGCAAATACTATCCTTTGTAAACCGAAATATTGGCATATATTTCTCCCACAGTTTACAAGTAGCCTAACTATTTACCTTTCAGATTATTTCTTGATTTTTTATGGTAAATAACATCCAAAGAAAGAAAGTGCTACCTTTTGGGATATCACTTAAGTAAACAGCCTTGGAGACCACAAAATTCCCTCTGCTAACATGCTGGAAAGAAGGCTACTCTGAACACAATGGGTTAGCTCGATTTTTGTTCAGACTGTTTGCTAAACATATGCAATAAGAACAGTTTGGGAAACCACCCACATTACAAATGAGGTACTTCAAAGACTGCTAGAGTGTCACCTTTTGATGTTCCTAGTTGACCAGATGGTACCTTTATATGAAACGGAAGTGAGATATCTGAATAGCACCAAAATAAAAACAAGTCCAATGCAATCTCTTAAAGACACACTAAGTTTCTGTACCAAGTCGAGTACATCTAGGATGACATTAAGACTTGAAAGGGCCTGTGGACACCCTTCTGCTAATGAAACAAGGAATTCCTATTCTGTTCTGTTCTGTGGAGAAGTTTATTCTGGGAAATATATAAAAACACCTGAAAGATAACAGTCATTGGTCACAGCCACCACAGCTTCATGAGAGGAAGGGCCTGCTTATCCAACCTGATTTCCTTTTATTGCAAGATAACCCATATAGTTGATCAGGGGAAGCCAGCTGATGTAATCTTTTGGGATTTCAGTAAATCTTTTGATACTGTCTCTCACAGGATCATTTTGAACAAACTGTCCAGCACACAGCTGGATAAACACATCAAGGGGAGGGCAAGCAATTGATTTACAGGTCAAGCACAGAGGGTAATAGTGAATAGGGTAATATCAGACTGGAGACCTGTCACTAGTGAGGTTCTGCAGGGCTCCATTTAGGCCCTGTGCTCTGCAACATCTTCATAAATAACTTGGACACAGTACTGGAAGGGATGCTAAGCAAGGCTGCAGATGACACAAAACTGGGAGGAGCTGTTGACTCCCTTAAAGGTAGGGAGATCCTGCAGAGAGACCTAAGAAATCAGAGGACTGGGCAATCACCAACCATATGAAGTTCAACAAGGTGAAAGTTCTGAATTCTGCACATGGGATGGGGCAACTCTGGATGTTCATACAGACTGGCAAATGAGATGCTGGAAAGCAGTGACACAGAAAGGGGTCTGGGGGTCCTGGTTGACAGCAAGTTGAATATGAGTCAGCAGTGCCCTGGCAGCCAGGAGGGCCAACTGTGTCATGGGGGGCATCAAGAGCAGCATCACCAGCCAGTTGAGGGAGGGGATTGTCCTGCTCTGCTCTGCTTTGCATCTCACCTTGAATACTGTGTGCAAGGTTGGGCACCACAATATAGGAAAGATATTAAGCTCTTAGAGAGTGTCCAGAGGAGGGCAACAAAGATGGTGGAGGGCCTTGAGGGGAAGCCGTACAAGGAGCAGCTGAAGTCACTTGGCATGTTCAGCCTGAGAAGAGGAGCCTGAGGGGAGACCTAATTGCAGTTATAACTTCCTTGTGAGGGACAGAAGAGGGGCAGGCACTGATCTCTTCTCTGTGGTGACTAGTGACAGAACCTGAGGGAATGGCCTGAAGTTGTGTTAAGGGAGGTTTAAGTTGGATAGTGGAAAAAGGTTGGCCACGGGAACAGGCTTCTCAGGAAAGTGGTCACAGCACCAAGCCTGACAGACTTCAAGAAGTGTTTGGATGATTCTCTCACACAGAGGGTGGAACTCTTGGGGATGGTCCTGTGCAGGGCTAAGGGTTGGAGTCGATGATCCTTGTGGGTCCCTTGCAACTCAGCATATTCTGTTTTTCCGTAAAAAAACAAGAAAAGAACCTTTCTCTCAGTGGATTAATAATTCCACTAATATAGTGGAGGGGTTTTTCATGCTCCCAGGAGCAAGGCTAGGAAAGCGGCGAGCCGCAAGCGGCGGCGCTTCCTAAGATCGTGCCCCTTAGAAGCTAGGGTCGGCTCCTCCTGCTCCCGGCCCGGCGCGACCCCTCCGGACGGAACAGATGCAGACCAGGCGAGAGTCCACGAGGAAAAGCCCGCTTTTAATGGAGCGTGCTTGCTTATAAGGGGGCGCACACAAAGTTCCCGGATGAGGGCGGGGACGAGGGGCGGAGATGGGGAGGAGACGGGGAGGAGTCATGCACTCCATTGGGTGCATGCAAACGAAGGGGAGGAGGGAAGGGAGGAGCGGCAAAAGGACCAATAGGGAGAACGAGGTGTGTGGGAGAATTCCAGGGGTATTGTGGGAAGAAGAAACTTGGATTGTAGCCATCTTTTAAGGATACAGTGTCCATGTGGAAGGTCTCATGGTCCCGATTCTGTCGCTGCACGCGCTGCCCGGGATCCCGGGCCTCAGTGTCCTCATCTGCCCGGTGCCTGTAATTCTTTGTCGGTCTGGTCTCCTCCGACACCTTTCATCTTTTTATGTGCATATGTTGCTCCTACAGTAGTGTACGCTTCATAAACATCCTTAAGAAACTTGTTTCTGCCTACTCACATGGAAGCTTCCACACTTACGTAATTTCTCTTTCACTGCAGATATCTTCATCCCTGTCCAGTGGCCTGGAGCAGTCAAAAAATTAAAGAGACTAGAGTGAACAAAAATCACAGCCTGACTTAACAGAATGAGCACAAGATTTGGCATAGCTAGCCTTACGCACAGTAAAGGACCCAAAGATAGCTTGTTAGAGCAGGAAGTGTCTAACCTCACCTTTCAAGAGAACCAGAGATTCAAACTTTATCTTGCATCACCTCAGATTTCCTTGAGGTCTTACCATTAAAGCCGTAATTTTACTGAAACATCTATAGTATTCATGCTGCGTTTTGGTGCAGCCTATAATTACCTGCTCATACAGAGGCTGTCAGGTCTACTCAACTTTGTTTGTATATTTCTCATAGTAAATAATCACAAAACACTCCCTCTGAGTAAAACATCCAGCTTAACATACAGAAACGTATAAAACCCCTCCAACAACACATTGCTACATTATATACAATACTGCAGCTCTAACATCATCTCACACCAGTTTCAGTTAGTATATCCTACATAAACACTCACAAACATCACATTTGAAATGCAAACATAGAGGATAAGACATAATGAAATAATATATTATGTATCTATCTAGTATAATGTAACATAAAGCAATATTTTATCTTTGTTATCAGCCAATTAAATCTTGCTTAAAGAGACACTATAAATAGTTGGGATTCAAGGAGTCAGACATTTTAAAGAGTTCAGACAAACCTCTACACCATTGTAAAAATTAGACGGCAAACATAACAAGGTTTGCCTAGAGAGACTTTTAGTTCCTTCCCACACATGTTCATTAAATGTACTTTGTCCCTTGGTGGTGTAGAAGTAAATTAGCAACATGTGAAAACTACTAAGGAAAACAGAAGGTATACATTAATTTCACACCTAATTATTAATTAATTTGCTCAGGCTCCACCAGAATAATCAGCACTCGGGAAGCTTCACTTGCTCCCAATGAGCCACTGCAGTGTCTCTGTTTAAAATTCCAGGGGGCCACAATTGCAGCAGGCTGAATAATAATGATTGCAGGGAGCTGGAGTCTGACCTGGACCCTCCTTCTGTGGCACTTTCACATGCTTTTATAGTATCAAGAATGACTATGTCACTAACAATACGGTAGATAGGTGTGATTTCCTTCTGATAGTTGCATTACACTAGCATAAAACTGAAGACAAGAATTACGCATGTGAAGTAGCTCTACTGATCCTGTGTTGCTGTAAAATCTTAACAGTGTTAAGACAGATTGTGTTATTCACAATGGGAAAATTATTCAGGACAAATTAGTCTGCATAATGTATTCTGAACCAAGGCTTTGGTGGTGTGATACAAACAATAAGTAGTATTGGGAGATGACAGGTTCAATTAACTTATTAAATAAAACACAAATCAACTTTGACAGACAGATGATGTGAAGGGCTGACTGAAATTTTTCTACGTGTGCCTCTGTTTCAGATAAAACTTCTAAAACACAGCACATATAAGCATTTCCTTGTACATTTGACCTAGATTGCCTTTTACTCCCTTCTGTACTCCATGTAGGTTTTAATTTGATGTAACATCTGTCTGATAAAAAGTCTTACTATTATACAAAATAAGTGACAATTGGAAAAAGAGTGCTATGTTTATATAAAGATACAAACATCTTCTACATCCTATCCTTATTATGTTATCCTACGTATCAGATATTGATACAAGAAATGTCACTGACCTAGGGAAAGAACTACGTGTGAAAAATGGAAAACACTTAGGATAAGATTCAGAAGGAACTCTGATATAAAGAGAACTTGGTAAACTTTATACCCCAAACTGAAAATTAGGGTGCAGCCTCCTCTTTGGCTCTTAACATCACAAATGCCTGCATACCTCTTCACACTTCAACCCTACACTGCTCACTGATACTATATAGCTCACTCCTAGAAACTGGGAACTCAAAACAAATCTGCTTCTAGGAGAGTTTTATAGTTAGTGAGAAGCAGGCTAGGCTGAGCAGGACTTTCCTCTTCTTCTGCTGACAATTTGTGAAGGTCAGAATTTGCCAAAAAAGAACAGAAAGCCAACAAGGGGGAGCTTGGCTCTGCAGAAACAGTAGGACACTTGGGTAGGAGTGATTGTAGGACTGCCTCTACCATTAGGACTGATCATGCATTTTATATTAAACAGTTACTGGATTTAATAAAAAAAAAAGTACCAACACTCTCACATCAGTACATAACCATAATGCTCCAGTCAAGCTTCATCCTTTATAAGATTTTCAGCTACAGGAATTTTCAATTCCTTTGGGAAAGGAATGCCTTCCTTCCCTTCCCTCTAGACCTCACAATACAAATTGCTGAAAGAGGGAGGTTTGGAGGATGTCAAACATGCAGATCTACTATTGCTAATTTCTCCTCAGGCAGAGCCAGGGCACACTATATAAAGACACCAGGAGCTTTGCCTAGCTTATTCAAGCAGCTTTGATGGGCACTTATCCTCAGGAGAGGATATGGACTTTGGATAACAAAAGTAGAGAGAGGCATTCATCTGCAGCCCTGAATAACGCACCTAAGATCCAGAGCACAATTTGAAGGACAATCCTTAACTTTATGTTTTCTACCTGAATTGTCCCCGTTCAGTACATCAGGGAAGACAAAAAAAAAAAGGAATAAGAAAGACCTGGGGGCCTTGGACCACTGAACCATCCTATGCACTGCCTAAAAATGTTATTTCAATGGTTCCTTTTGGCTACCAGGTCCCATTCTGGAATTAAGTCAATACAATGAGAGCCATGCAGTATAATTCTGAAAGTAATTGTAGTCATTTGTAGATGACAGCTCATCTCACTAAGCTTAGAATCATATCATAGAATGATAGAATTGTTTGGGTTGGAAGGGACCTTGCAGTTCATCCAGTTCCACCTCCTCTGCCATGGACAGGGACTCCTTCCACTAGATCAGGTTGCTGAAGGACTCATCCACTGTGGCTTTGAACACTTCCAGGGATGAAGCATCCACAACTTCTCCGAACAACCTGTTCCAGTGCCTCACCACCTTCTCAGTGAAGAATCTTTCTAATATCTAATAGAAATCTACCTTATCTAAAGACAAATTCATTTAGTCTCTAAATTTACCCTCTTAGCTAACTATTTCAGTCTCTGATAGATAGGAATTGGATTGTCCTGCCTAAAATGAAAATCTGCATTGGGGTAAATAAAAGAAAGAATAAGTGGTTCAGTTCCACAAAATGAAAATCTTGGCATCTATTGTCTTCAGAAACAACAGACAATGTGCAATAGCCCTTAAGAGTGATCTTCAAGTAACCTCTGAGGCAAAGCATTATAAACATAAACTAATTTTAGAAAAAAAGTGTAAAATCCATAAAATTCTAGCAGAGCTTATTTACTGTTTTATACCAAGATCTATGCATGCATAAAATTTCATGAAATTGAAGCTAATTTACCATGGATTATTTCTTGAATAAAAAGTAGGAAGAAAGGGAGTAATAATTTCCCTATATTTTTATATTATTTTCATCACCGCAGGTAACCTACCTATAATAAAAAATGCAGCATCTCTGTTTTGTAATGCTATGTTTATAGTATTGAGTTATATGCAATATAATACTCATCAATACTGTATAGTGCATAAGCAGTAAAATAAAGAGCATGAAACACAATGACATTACAATTATTTAGTGCTATAAACACTATAAAACATCAGAGTAGCTAGCAAAATTATACTGAAAACTAAGCTGGAATATATTTTTAATATTTTTTGAGATCTTTGCCAAGAACTTCTCAGTTGTGAGTATATCCTCCTTACAAACAGGGTTGAATCCTCCACTGGTGTAATTTGAAAGATATTCATTAGCATAAATAAAGTTAATCAACACCCACCAACCTACAATCTATATCCACAAAGATTCTTTCGTTCAGCTACTGCATTATTCTTCAGTGCAAGCCCAGGAACCTGAATTAGGCAAAAAAAGAGTATGCCAAAAGGGGAAAAGACTTTAAAATAGTAATTATCATGTTATTAGTATACTTTGCATGCTACAGAAGCACTCCAAGGATTCCAAGAGGAATAATCAGTCTCCAATCAAGTTATCACAAGGTCACAAAACCCATGTGACAGATGAGAAAGGAATGAGGATTACACTCAGCCTTATCAAAACAGGATGTTGTCTCATTTTTGTTGACTGTATAGCCAAGTTATGAAGTTCCATCCCGCATCATCAAGAGCTGACTTCTCCCACTTCAGAATCACAGCTCTTTCCCCTTCAGCAGCACTGACTTGTACACTGCAGGTCTGGCATAGTAGATAAGATCATTCATAGGTCTGGAAAAAAGATTCCTTCTGAATCAAGAGCCCTGAGTTCCACCTTGTGGATTAAAATAAAATTCTGGCTCAGGAGAACTGGGAGTCATGTGTTTTTTCTGGCAGTTGCCCCAAACAGGTATTCATAAGTGCAATGGCCTGGATGGAGGAGGTGGTTCTCTGAAAAAAAAGTATCTGAAGAGATAAGTTTTCTGAACTGAAGAAGAGAGGAGAGATCTGGACAGGCTGGATTGATAGGTCAGGGCTAATAGTATGAGGTTTAACAATGCCAGTTGCTTGATCCTACAGTTGTGTCACAACAACCCCATGGAGCACGACAGGCTGGGGGCAGAGTGCCTGGAAAGCTGCCTGGCGGAAAATGACCTGGGCGTGCTGCTCAACAGCTGGCTGAACGTGAGCCAGCAGTGTGCCCAGGTGGCCAAGCAGGCCAATGGCATCCTGGTCTATATCAAAACCAGTGTGGCCAGCAGGACTAAGGCAGTGATTGCTCCTCCATATTCTGCTTGTTACTTAGAGATAATCATTCATGACAGACAAATATACTTGCAGATTTACTGAATCAAACTCACCCTTATCACTAAAATTCACTGGGATTACACAGATGATGAGGGTGACTTATTGACTTCAATAATGCAAAAGAAACTATAGCACACAATTTTTTACTATTCCAAAGAAATTAGATTCATTATTTTAAGGAATGTCTGTGTGTTACTAATAAGAATCAATTGCACAACAGATCCTGTTACACAACAATCTTAAAATCGGTTTTCATTAGAAGACCAGCTATTGTGGATAAAGACATTCAGGACTGGCATTCTTCTTCATCCATTTTTCTTTACATCATAAATCATTTCCGTTCAGAGGAGCTCCAAAAACTTTTCTTGGATGCAAAATTCTCTTAGGATCACACACATTATCTAAGTGAAATAAAAGAAAAAATAAAACCAAGTGTTTTCTGGAATTTAAATAAACAGTGTTGTTGCCAAGCAATGCTTTTACTATTTCTTTAACACATCACTTTGATGTCTGAGGAGGTCACAGTTTGCTAGGACACAAAATATTTGAAAAACAAAGCACACAGTTCATGTTGCTGAAAGTACACAGAGGAATAAAGCATGGCAAAGGACGGGCCAAATTCTGTCTTCTTGGGCCTGTCGTACAAGGAGTACAGCTTCAAATAAGCAGCAAAGAGCATGATTTGCTTATTTTCCAAGCATTTTACAACATTCCAGAAATGAACAGAACAAAGTTTTCTGTGCGTCACATCTGGCTAGATTATTCTGTACTTCTAGAAGAAACTCTTACAAGCAGACTATAATTTATATTAACAAGAGAATATAAAACAACAGCTTACATAGTAAATGTCTCAATTATTTGACTCCCTGCAAATATTAAGATTACACACAGCACTTGGCTGATGATGCAGGAAGGAAATTGTATTGTGTTTGATGCTGGGATTCAGAACTATGGCAGGATAAGCCATTGTGTAAGGAGAGCAGAAGTATATCTGGATGGATACAATTTTCAGAAGATGGATGGGAAACGGAGGTTAGAGAGGGTATGGTGGCTCAACACAAAACGACTGACGCAAACTTTTCAGTATATATGGTGCAATAAAGGAAGTGATAGCAATGACACATTTTGGGGAAATCCAAGAGGGACAGAAATGCAAAAAGGAATAGCAGTGGGTATTTGCAACAGAATACTACATCAGCAGCTCGGAGGAGGAGCTGATGAATGAATTCTGAAATGTCAACATGACAGGTGCAGAAATTAATGCTAATCTTTAGAAGAAATGTGAAGGAAGTTACTTCAGCGATGCTGTACAAAAGATGAAAATAAAATCGAGCAATTATGAAAATATTCAATTTAAGCATATCAAAGTACTGGTTTGCAAGGTAGCACAGAAAAGACAAGAAGAAAGACTGACAATTGTAAGGCACAGGAATATTCATGTGCAACAACAAAAAAGGCCACCAGGTTTTCCTGAGCAAACTTGTTAGGCACACTAAAATAAATTCTGTCAGCATAATTTAAAAATGTAGTTTTTGTGTTCCATGCATATTTATGAAGGCAGATTACTTTTTTTTAAAAAAAAAAAAGTAATGTCTTCCTTACTTTTCTCTCAGGATGAGACATTCAGGTCTGAAAGTATAAGAGGATTTAGGATGTCCATTTGAACCAGTGAAGATTCACAGGGAAGTCTCTGCCTATGTTTTGTACTTCCTTTGGCAGCATGGCCACTGGCAGCTATGCAATTCACAGAATCACAGAATGGGTAAGGTTAGAAGGGACCAATGGAAGTCATCTGGTCCAACCTCCCTGCTCAAACAGGGTACCCTACAGCACATTTCACATGATTGCATCCAGACAGTTCTTGAATATCTCCAGTGAGGAGACTGCAAAACCTATGGGCAAGCTGTTACAGTGTTTGGCCACGCACACAGTAAAGAAGTTCTTCCTCATATTCAGGTGGAAATTTCTGTGTTTCAATTTCTTCTTATTGCCTTGTATCCTACCGCTTGGCACCACTGCGAAGAGCCTGTTTTCCTCCTCTTGACACTCTCCCTTCAGATACTTTTATACATTGACCCCTCTCTGAGTCATCTCCAGGATGAACAGGCCCAACACCCTCAGCCTTTCTTCTTAAGTAAGGTTCTCCAGTCTCCTAATCATCTTCACAGCCCTCTGCTAGACCTGCTACAAGAGCTCCTTGTCTCTCTTGCATTAAGGAGCCCTTCCTTGAAGTGGTATTTCTGGGGCAGCAGCACCAGAATTTGGGCCCTTGTCCTGGATGCATTGTGAGAGCAGACCTGGAGCCAACAGAAGGCTTGCAGGCATGAGAGTCACCTGGCATTATGCCGTTCTGGAGTGAAGGACGAAGGGAACGAGAGGCCTGCTGCAGAGATGTCTTTGCATGCTTCCATGATCCACCATTCAGATTGTAGCTGGGATCTGCAAATCCGTGTCCAGCCAACTGCTAGCAAAATGAAAGCAGAAGAGAGTTCTCTAAATTGTTCCCTATTTCCAGTGTTGATTTAACTGCCCTGCCTCTGCAGCAAAAACGTTTCAGAATAGTGCAGTGTGCTACACCTAAGGCAAAAGGACAGGTGTTACAGATTCTCTTTTAATTAAAACCCTGCAATGGGGGTGTGAGATACTCGGCCTGAGTGATTTCAAATGATTAAGATCAAATGGAAGAATGGAACTGAAAAGAACCCTACAGAGAGGCTATAATCTTCCTGCAATGATTATCACACATAATATTTGTAGTGTTTTGAAGTGTTAATGTAGTGTCCAGAAATAAGCTAACAGTTCACAGCAGAAAATGTGAATGATACAGACTTCACTGAAACCAATGAAATAGATAATTTTAACTGTAAACAATGATAAGTTGTCAATTAAAAATATTTCATACTTTAGGAATATTCCTTTAGCTTCTGATTTTTTTACTGGACAAAAAATAAGCAATTCTATCACCCTAGCTCAACATAGTTTCTTCATATTCTGTGGTGATATCATACATTATATGTCTACAACTACAATGTCTACGTCATCAAAGTTTGATTTTAGCATATTATAAATAGTCATAAATACAAATACATTTACATTGAAAGAAATGCTGTATTATAGGTCAATAGGTTCAAAAGTCAGATATCCACACAATTCCTGAATATTGCTGCCACCTTCAGGAAACACATGATAAAAAGGGCTAAAATATTAATTAAAAAAGAAATGGCAAGTAAATTGGAGATTTATGATACCACTTGGTTATTGTATTGTACCTCTGGAAGATTATTTTCAATAATGGAATATAAAGATAATTTTATGATTCTCCATTATCAATAAAGACATAAGTCCAACATTAAGAGATTTGCCTAAGGCCAGTCAGAGTCAGTGACACATATGTCCTTTGCTACTTGAAGTTTCACCAAGAGGTAGTTCTGGATAAGAAAATTACATCACTGGGATTTGGATATTTATATTGTCATTGAAACTGATTTTGTCTTTGATTCTTTGAGGCAGTTACTTAGCATTGCAGTAAAGAGTTTAACACCTTCATTAAACCTCAGTTCCAGTGGTTACTTTCCCAACCACAAGCAGAGCATCTATTGAAAACTGCACCGTAAAATGCAAATGGAAAAATCACTGTCTATATATATACACTAAGTTAAATTTTTAATCAATAACATTCCTGATTACTATTGGACAGGCTGTTACGCAGTCAGTGCTTTACAATGTTATGTGAGAGCGCTATTGATTTCCTGCCAGTTTCTCACTCTCAGAAAAAAAGAGATCAGGAGTAGCAATGTGAGATCTTCAGTCATTTTGAAATGTCAGCATAACTGAAGTTTAGCTATCAAATAAGCAAACTGGCCCAATTTTATTTTTTGATTCCTGCTAGATAGAGCTTACATGTCTCTCATGTCAGTTTAGCTCTCGATAGCAATGTACAAAGTCATCTGATGTAACTTTAGACTAAAGTCATGACACTTTTTTTCCTTGTTATGGAACTGATATAAATTGTGTATAGATATATTTTAACACAAGTCTCCCAAGTGCAGCTGATAGTATGAAGTGATCTAGGTTGTGATCCTCATCACTGTTTACCCACCAATTTCTTAGTGGTTTTTTTTTAATAGAAGCATCTAGCAATGGGTTAGTATTTCCCCAGAGTGCACAGGGAGGAAAAGACAGATGGTTTCCAAAATAGAAAATTTCCTTTGGAGATTATTTAGAAAGATTTTCCCATCAGCAGTAATATTTTAAGCAATTTCCTTTTTGATATTTATGACTAGATTATGATCTAGTGAAGTCTCAAAACATGCTCATTGTTCCTCCAAATTTGGAAAACTTCCATGAATGTGATGTGAGAGGGCAAGAAATGCCACAGTGGTCATACAAGGCTTGATGGAGTGTCTTCATCTTTTATTTGGAGGCTCAAGAACTGCTTAAGAAATGCCAGAGGGTGCAAAAATATGGTACAGACTTCTTGTACTACCTGCAGAGACAGAATTCACACTTCTTCTTTCTTAACATCAATCTCAGTCCCAGTTTGGGAAACTTTAAAGTGAGAATACCTTGGCTCCTTCTGGTCTTGATTTAGCTCTGAGTATTGGAGGCTGGTTTTGGGAGTTTTTTTTAGTCCAGTGTAATTTGCCCTTCTCTTCAGTTCTTTGGTATATACTCCTTCAAAAACTGCATGAGCCAAGGCAAGGCTTAAAGTGAGATTTCAATACATACTAGTTATGCTAAATTATTCTAGCAGATACTAAAACCCTGTTCCTTTGGTAGGTCCTAAATACAGAGTTGCTCCAAGTCTTAGCTAAACATGAGCCAACAGTGTGCCCAGGTGGCCAAGAAGGCCAATGGGATCCTGTCCTCTATCAAAAATAGCGTGACCAGCAGGACCAGGGAAGTGATCCTTCCCCTGTACTCTGCGTTGGTGAGGCCACACCTTGAGTATTGTGTTCAGTTCTGGGCCCCTCAGTTCAGGAAGGATATTGAGGGGCTGGAGCGGGTCCAGACAAGAGCAACAAGGCTGGTGAAGGGACTGGAGCACAAGTCCTATGGGGAGAGGCTGAGGGAGCTGGGGTTGTTTAGCCTGGAGAAGAGGAGGCTTAGAGGTGACCTCATCACTGTCTCGAACTACCTGAAGGGAAGTTCTAGCCAGGTGGGGGTTGGTCTCTTCTCCCAGGCAGTCAGCAACAGGACAAGGGGGCACAGGCTCAAGCTCTGCCAGGGGAAATTAAAGTTGGAGATCAGAAAAAAATTCTTTGCAGAGAGAGTGCTCAGGCACTGGAATGGGCTGCCCAGAGAGGTGGTGGATTCACCATCCTTGGAGGTTTTTAAAGTGAGACTGGACGTGGCACTGAGTACCATGATCTGGTAAATGGACTGAAGTTGGACCAAGGGTTGGACTTAATGATCTCAGAGGTCTTTTCCAACCCAATTGATTCTATGATTCTTGGAGAAAAATGGCTGTGTATCAACTACATGAAAAAAAACGCAACAAACCCCTCTCCATATATTTGTGTGTAATCCAAAAAAGGGTGGTCTTGTGGGCAGTTACAGTGAAGGAAAAGACAAGAGTCAGAACAGAGCAGAAAGAGGAGAGAAATTATGCCCCTGGTGTAATGACATGAGCATGAAGCTCTGCTGTTTCTACTACTACCATTAGCTGTAAAGAAAATTCCTTTGTTTTCTACAGTTTTTTCCTTTCTAATCTGCCACATTGGAGATACTGCAGGAACACTTCAAATTTACTCACATTTGTAATAAACTGGTAATTCAAATACTGGGACATGTTCAAAGTATGGAGAGAGAATCATTAATTAAATTGAACTTCTCTATAATACTTAAATTACTCATATTCCTATAACGTTTCACCTTTGAAACCTTGCTTATCCTACATGCAACACACTCTAAGAACTTGTGCATTTGTTGTTTCCTCTAAGTCTCTAAAATTATAGGAGTCAGCACTGTGACTTTCTGGCAATGTTGAAATCTTAAGAAGACTTATTTTTGTCTCATGTCTTCCTGAGCTGGAATTAGGACCCAGGTTTTCATGTTTGTACAACCAAGAGGGAACATCTGGAATATTTTTTTCTAATGAGACTAGTGTCTTAGTGTAAGAGAGAGTGGAATTTTAGCAGTGTGAAATGCACATGAGCAATTTCACAGTGACTGCAACCTCTCTCATGTGACTGACCTTCATCTGTGTAAACATAATGCATTTCAGAATAGTGTTGTTCACTCTGGAGTATCACCCTCAGAGGGTATCTGCCTGGATGCATCCTAATGATCACTTGCAAATGGCATATGAGCTCTGCCAGAGAAAGGGTTCCAGGTTCCAATTGCTGCAAAGCATGTGGCTAAAGAAGCTGGCTGAAATACGGAAGGTGGAAGAGGGTAGAAAGGAATGGAAGAATTTCAAAAGCACCACAGGTACCATGAGGACATCCTTCCATGATGCCACTATGCAATTTTTCTTATAAGGTGTTTTATAAGATAGGAAAGGTATATGTTGAAGGGAAGGTGCTTTGGTTAAGGATAGGAATGCTGAACACTACATACATTGTATTTCTTTATTCCATATCAGCTACGAAACTGAGATGTCATTGTTTGAATCAGCACCTGTGAAGTGATAACCAGAAGTGTTGTACTACAGCACCTCTAAGTCAGCCTGAGGACAGAAAAGAAGCAAACCACTCTGCTGCCTGGGAAGGAAGTCCCTGGCATTGATGTGGCATAAGACGCTGTCACCTGTAGCCCATTCCAAACAGTGCACGTAGAAGATGGGGAGGGTACATAGCCAAGCTAACAGGACTCTGGTGAGTTCACTGAATGTCCTTTGCCAGCAGCAGTCAGTAGATCATTTTTCCAGTTTTATTTTGTGGGTACGTGAGGGCACTGGCCACTTCAAAGAACTGAAGACATCAGCGTTAAAAGTATCACAGCAACTCTATTGCAACTGACCAAAGTCTTGTTTCTGAGCACCTGGCAGTGAGACAAGTCAATGTTGCAATATCTGAATCATTCCTTTTGAGTGGAAATACTGCAGTTTACATGTTGGCTCCAACGTGCCAATAGTTCTACTGTGCAAGAGGATCCTCACCCTGAGGCAGAACGCTATTAGCTGAACCAGCTACAGATCCATTTAGAGGAACATGTAACCATGGAGGATTAGCATTGCATGCAAGATTAGCATTAAAGAAACGTGCCATCAGAGAAGGTTAGCATTCCCCACGTTATCAGAATGACTAAAAATGCAGGAGTCAAGGATAATAATGTACAATGTATCACCTGACTTGCAAGCACTGACAAAAGACTGCTTATCGTAACTGAATTCTGGATTTTTATAGCTAAACTAGAAGGAAATTATTTCAAATCAAGCTTTTGATGTTTTGTTATGCATTTATTTGTTGAATTGAAAAAAATACTATTTGCTCTTTTTTTTCTTTCCTTTTTTTTTTTTTTTAATATTTCCTTCATCACAGTAGAGGCTGGTGATTTAAAGAGCACTGAAAAATACCTCACCATTGATTATTTTATTTCTTGGTACAATCTGCTCCCCTGCTGATATAAATTGGGAATACCGGCATGCCTGTATTCGTTTGAGTATCAGAAAAAAATTCTTTACAGAGAGAGTAATCAGGCATTGGAATGGGCTGCCCAGAGAGGTGGTGGATTCACCATCCCTGGAGGGTTTTAAACTGAGGTTGGGCGTGGCACTGAGTGCCATGATCTAGTAAATGGACTGGAGTTGGACCCAGGGTTGGACTTGATGATCTCGGAGGTCTTTTCCAACCCAATCGATTCTATGATTCTGTGAGTTCCGTGAAAAACCTGCGGGTCACCACGGGCTGGGCAGAGAGGAGCTCTGATACAACAGCCTGAAGTCCAGGAAGGCCACGTTATCCGCAGCTGAGCGTTCAGTGAGTTCTCCTTGGGAGGCCCTTATGGATAACCGCGTCCAGTTTCCCACGCCAGCGCTTTCCCGGGACGCTCCCGGCGGGTCGGGGCAGCGCCAGGCGCGGGGGGCGGGCGGGCCGCGGCCTCTCGCGATGTTACCAAGGGCGCTGCGAGAGTCGGGCCGCGGGCGCCGCCGTTGCCAAGGGCCGGTACCGCGAGGGGATTCCCGCCGGGAGCCGGGACGGGGCCGGAGCCGGGACTGCAGCCGGGCAGGGCCGCGCACGGCGACACCCGGAGCCTGAGGCTGGGCGGAACTGGGAGCGCGGGCACTGCGGGTGCGAGAGAGCGACGCGGCGGGGGCGTGGGGCAATCGCAGACCGGCTGCTCCGGCAGGACCCGCCCGCGCTGTCCGCGACAGTAGCGCCCGCACAGGTGTAGCTTCTTCCGACGCTTTGAAAGAGACCAGGTGCGCTCCCATAGGTGGGTTGCGCTAAGAATGCTGGTTGCTGCCCCAAACTGGTGCGCAGCCGAATGACTGGCGGTAAAGGTGGAGGCGGGGTAGGAATTGCACATATTCTGTGAACTGCTGTCCTTGATTTGTGGCTCAGATTGCCACTTCTTGTTTGTGTTGTTCGAAGCTCTGCTCAAGCAAAGGCTTGTGTAAGGATGAATGCTGCCTATAATAGGCCGCTCCTGGATCGTCCCGTGGTTTGGGGGGCAGGATTTGCAGTTGTGGGACAGTGCTAGAAAAATTAGTTTGACCTTGAAAAGACTGGCTTTGGGTAAGGGGTTTTTTTAGTGAGAAAACCATAATTTAAATGTTACCAGGAAACTGAATGGAGGGTATGCCTGCTGGGAAGAAGGATCCACGAATTTAACAAACACCAAAAAAACACAAATGGAACAAACAATCTTTACAAATTAAATATAAGTATCTCTGTTAGCTGATTACATAAGTCAAGTAAGGCTTTTCAAAGCAAGTATTTTCATGATTTGTATTAATGAATAATTTGAGTGGGGCTTTGCACTGACTTCAAGCCAGTATCTGGATAATTTGCACTTTTAAAAATGCCTATTTATACCAGATACTAAGTGATTTTTTATTTTTTTTCTAGAGGTTTAGGATATTATCTAGTGTTAAAGTTTATATAGACTAAAAATGCATTGACTTTAATTAAGCATATTGAGATTCTAATTTATAAAGAGGATGACAAAACGAGGGGTTAGTATATTACAAGGGAATTACAATGTTTTGTTTGTTCTGAATTTTGTTTAATGCTATTTCTGATAAGATGGTTGAGTTAATATTGAATTACGTTTGATCAACATAAAATGTCCAGCAACTGCGCTACGTCTTATAGAAGAGCCCTAACTTGGTGAACTACTACCTTTCATAAGAGGTAACTCCTCCAGCTGGTGCTATACAGCAGGTTGGTTTTTTCCTGTTAGTTAATACTGTTTAAGTCTGAAGCAGTGATTGGCTATATTGTCACAGGTACTTAGAAAGCCTTTGATTTTTTTAATTAAAAAAAAGTCAAAAGTCTCTTCATCATTTTTCCATAGAGTAGAAATAAATAAGGTAGAACTGCCACGGGGGGTTGAAAGTATTCCTTGGCATGTAAAGATGTTTAAGCCATTAATTTTGGTTAATTAATTAGTCAAGACCAGAACTGAGCTCTTGACTGTTTTTTTGCAACCCTTAAAATTTAACTGATAGTCTGCCCTCTGGACTTGACAGGTGTTTCCAGATGCTTCTGCTGCTCCCAGTTTTTCTCAGTAGATGAAGTTGAATTTGGCAGGACTCTGTCAGGTCACTGCTGTTGATTAGCACAGGGAGGTTAAACAGTTCTTTTAATTCCACCTGCCCTTGCAAAAGCTGACAGCACTTGCAGTCGTGGGTGCGGCAACAGCTGTCAGCAGAGGGATCCAAAAATCAGAACTGGGTAGTAATAGTGGATGAGAAGCAGCTGAGAGACTTAGAGAGTTTTCTTACCAAGACACAGTCATTACATCTGTAAAACCCTCCCTTCCTTTTATTTCTTTTCAACCTATAGTGTGGTCTTGTGCCTGTTAGATGGGCAAGTCCTCAAGCAACTACAAATTGGAATATTCAGGCTTTTCTTAATGTAGTATCTCGTGTAAGAATATTGTGCTACAATTTCAGGAGTTTTATTGAAATTGAGTTGATTGTTTTGTTTTCAGTTTGTCTGAAGATAAGCTCTATCAAATATTTCCTGTCTGTGATCATGTCTTTTGATAGAAAATGTCATGTTGTTGATAACAGGAAAAAAATAGACAATTTATGGAATTTGTGCTTTTCTTAACATCTTGAGGGGAGGAAAAAACCCTAAACCATGACAACTGGTTATTCTGTTTGTTTTTACAGATGTCTCACTTTACAAGCGAAGATGAAGCTCTGTTACAGTCTATGGTTAGGCAGTTGCTGCAGAGTGTAAAGGAAAAAATCGCTGGAGCCCCATCAGCAGAATGTGCAGAAGAGATTCTCTTGCATTTGGAGGAAACGGATGAGAATTTTCACAAGTAAAATTATTTTTGCTATTTTTAGTCTTTTGAAGAAGGTGATATGTGTTAAAACTATATTATTCCCAGGAAACATTTACATTTTATATTGCTTTGCAAATGTATACGTTATATATAGAGATATTCCTGTCACTAATCAACTCTAAGATTATGCTAATTTAGAGAATGAAATTAATTTTGCTGTTTTTCTGGTTTGCTCTTTCCCTCCACTCTTGGTAATACATTTTTACCGTAATAGCAATTTATGAACTGTTTGTGAGGGAGGAATTTACAAAACTACCCAGCAGTCCACTGATGCATGTGCACGTGTAATGTTCTAAATGCACATGCTAAGAGGAGCTAGAAGAAATCTTTACTGAAGGCTGTCAGTGTTTTTGTCACCTGCTAGACAATATAATCTCATTTTTTAAAATAAAGTAAATTTTCAGAAGGCTATTTGGCTTCCATATTTGATTGTTTTGTTTGGCCTATATTACTGAACATGTTTATCTTAATCAGGCTCTTCTTTTACTTTAAGTTTTAAATAAAGCAGAAATGTATCCCCGT
>VWZD01002299.1:0-13425 GCA_013396695.1 Sakesphorus luctuosus | reverse complement strand
ATGTGCCATTGGGCTCATCTCATCCCCTGCACATGCTCCTTTCTTCCCCAGTTCACAGCGTGTCTGCATTGCAAGGGCCAGACTGTTTACCAGCAGGTCTTGTCTGTGGAGAGACCCAGCACTCTGCAGGGCTGGAACTGGGGCTACTGTGGCCACTATGCCTTTTACCATGCCCTGTACCCCCGTGCCTGGATGGTCTACGAGCTCCCGGGGCAGAACGTGGTGCTCACTTGCTGACAGGTCTCTCCTGTTATCCCCCATGACTATAAGGTAAGGAGGTGATGACATCCCAAAGGAAAGAGCTGCTTATTAGCTGGGCCTTCCCAACATTTCCCCATGTCTCTGCTCAGCAATAGTCCCAGGCAGGGGGAATCCCGGCAGCAATGCAGGAGCTGGGGAATGCATCAAGGGATGCCTCACCTCTCCCTCAGCTGCTTGTGCTGGCTCCCAGCCCCAGGCGAGGGTGGTAGGCGGTGCTGCTGACACGTCTGACCTTCCTCTTACCCCAGTGAAGCACGTGAGCAGAAGAGGGATGAAGCATCCAGCTGGGCCTTAAACACTGCTTTCTGTCTCTCTATTGCCGGGTGTGGTGTTTGCTAGCCCAGGGCTTCTTCTCTGGATTTTGTATTGCCTGCTCCAAAAATTCCTCAGCTTCTGGTGGAACAAGCCCTTCACCTTTGAGAGGGATGGTGAGCGGGTTGCTGGAGTGCTGCTGCACCACTGCACACCTGTGAACCCCTTCACCCTCGCCATCTCTGCCCGGGAGAAGGTAAAGGACTGGCTCTGATGGTGTGGCTACTGCTAGAGGGTTGTGCAGCTCTGCTAGAGGGTGGGGAGCTGCTTCCAGGCAGCTGGCAAAGAGGAGGTGTGCAATGGGCTGGGGCCAGCACCGCTTCTCAGCACTTGCCTGACCTCAGGAGTGAGGACTTGACTTCCCTAAGGGCTCCCTCTCTGGGTGTGAGTGGCAGGAGAGAAGCTGTGGGTGAAGCTTGTAGGGCAGTGGGTGAACAGGTTTAGAGCTGGAGTTGCTGGGCAGCAAGTGGGGAATGTGTGACATACCATTGTTGTGGTTGGAGGCGGAGAGCCTGCGTCTGTCCTCCAAAGCACCAGCCTCTGATGATGCTCTTCTATTCTCCAGGCTGGCACAGAAGTCACCCACCTGACATCATTCAATCCCACGGGATCAGGTAGAGAGGTATGGCAGGACCTCCTGCAGGATGGCAGGCTGGATTCCCCCACTGGTGAGTCCCTCTATCCTCAGTGGAACAGGTGGAGGAGGAACAGGGGGAATGAGTGGCCACAGGACACCTGAGTCAAGGCAGAGTTTCCTTCCTCCAGCCATGTTGGTGCCATAGCTAAAAGCTCTGGGGTGCTGTGGCTTTCCACCTTTAGGCTGTATCCAACCTCCCCATTGCTTGTCCTTGCTGTGGTTCTCCAAAAGCTGTCCACACCACTTTGTCGCCTATATTAGTTACTGATGCCACAATCCTGTTAGTCTGTGTGGGGTTGCCTACTGAGCTGAGGTGTCTGCTGAGTGACCAGCATACTGCCCAGGTGCTTTCCCTCAATCCCTGTTGCCAGGTTAGTTGTGTCCCATTAGATTGGTTCCAGCAGGTGTTTAGCAGCCCTTGGCATGGTGCTGACATCATTTGCTGTCCTTTTGCTACTGTGCTGGTTCTCTGAAATCTCTGGGCTTTCATCCTACCTGGGGAGTCTTGTGCTACCCAGTCCCTGTGGTGACAGCTGAGGGAGGGGACCCTCTGCTCAGCCTCTGCTCCTCAATGACTCTGCACTAGCACTTGAGTTATTGTGGTTTTCTATATAGTCCAGCCCCTCTCTTGTGTCTGGTTGGGTTTCCCAGCTGGAGCCCATGGTGTGCTCACCAAAACTCTGCTTGGCAGGAGGTACATTCTGGTTTTTGGCAGTGGACGTGATGCTGCTCCTGCCCTGTCACGTCATGCCCTGATGCACTATAAGGAATGAGCAGGAGAGGTAGTGGGAGAGATGGGAGAGGAAGATCAAAGTGTGGTAGAACCCTGCCCTGGACAACACATAGGGTAGATGACAGCACCTTCCCAGTGGCTGCCTGGAGCTGGTTGGAGCAGGTGAATTGCCACCTCATTTACTGTGGCTGAGTTTACAGAATCTCAGAATTGTCAGTGTTGGAAGAGACCTCTGAAGATCATTTAGTCCAACCCTTTTGACAAGGCAGGGCCATCTGGAGCAGGTGACATGGGAACTTGTCACACAGGTGAGTTTTGAATGTCTCCAGATAGGAAGGCCCTACCACCTCCCTGTGCAACTGTTCCAGTGCTCTGCCACCCTCAGTGTAAAGAAGTTCTTCNTCTGCTTGGCAGGAGGTACATTCTGGTTTTTGGCAGTGGACGTGATGCTGCTCCTGCCCTGTCACGTCATGCCCTGATGCACTATAAGGAATGAGCAGGAGAGGTAGTGGGAGAGATGGGAGAGGAAGATCAAAGTGTGGTAGAACCCTGCCCTGGACAACACATAGGGTAGATGACAGCACCTTCCCAGTGGCTGCCTGGAGCTGGTTGGAGCAGGTGAATTGCCACCTCATTTACTGTGGCTGAGTTTACAGAATCTCAGAATTGTCAGTGTTGGAAGAGACCTCTGAAGATCATTTAGTCCAACCCTTTTGACAAGGCAGGGCCATCTGGAGCAGGTGACATGGGAACTTGTCACACAGGTGAGTTTTGAATGTCTCCAGATAGGAAGGCCCTACCACCTCCCTGTGCAACTGTTCCAGTGCTCTGCCACCCTCAGTGTAAAGAAGTTCTTCCTCATGTTGAGGTGGAACATCTTGTTTTAGTTTACAGACATTGCTCATCGTTGTGCCACTGGGCACCACTGAGGAGAGCCTGGCACCATCCTCTTGACACCTGCCTTTGAGATATTTATGTGCATTAATAAGATCCCCTCTCAGCCCTCTGTTCTCCAGACCAAACAGGCCCAGCTCCCACAGTCTCTCCTCATCAGAGTGATGTTCCAGACTGCTCATCATCTTTGTGGCCTCTGCTGGACCCTCTCCAGTAAACACCCCTAAAAGTGTGACCCACATTAGTATGTCCTTTAGTTCTCACCCATAAACTCTCAACTGTACAACTCCCACATATCCAGGAAGAAATTTATGGCAGAAGTCAGGAATGAACATATACAAAATGACCTGGAATGCAACCCAAAGGGAATAGATGCCAGCAGCCTTGTAGGTCAGCATAGGAGTCTTGTTGGTGGAAGAGGTGGTTTATGAACCCATGCCCCTGAAGAGACTGGAACCTATCACAATCCAAGTGCTCTCTCACATAAAGAGCAACTCCACCTCCTCACTTCTCCGACCTGTAATTGCTAAAAAGTACATAGCCATCCATGACAACCTTCCAGTCATGTGAGCTTTCCTACTATGTCTTAGTCATTGCAATGAGGATTGACCATAACCACAAATCCTTGATGTGGTAAGCCCTGCAATTCTCATCTTGAGAGGCAGTCAAGGAGCATCTGCCACTGTACTGGTTGGTATGTTTTCCTTGGAGCAATGGCACGAGCATTGCCTCTTGGGACCACATCCACGAGTCCTTTTGTTTAAAGCCCATCTCACAAAAGCAGCCAGCCTGCTGCCAAAGGTTCTCCTGCCCTTTTGAGACAGGTGGATTCCATCCCTCCCTGACAGGCTACACTCATTAAAGCACAACCCATTGTCACAGAAGCCAAAACCTTCTCAAAGGCACCAGCCACGAAGGCAGACATTGATCTGCACTATGCATCTGCTCATGTGCTTCAGTCNAGTCAGGAATGAACATATACAAAATGACCTGGAATGCAACCCAAAGGGAATAGATGCCAGCAGCCTTGTAGGTCAGCATAGGAGTCTTGTTGGTGGAAGAGGTGGTTTATGAACCCATGCCCCTGAAGAGACTGGAACCTATCACAATCCAAGTGCTCTCTCACATAAAGAGCAACTCCACCTCCTCACTTCTCCGACCTGTAATTGCTAAAAAGTACATAGCCATCCATGACAACCTTCCAGTCATGTGAGCTTTCCTACTATGTCTTAGTCATTGCAATGAGGATTGACCATAACCACAAATCCTTGATGTGGTAAGCCCTGCAATTCTCATCTTGAGAGGCAGTCAAGGAGCATCTGCCACTGTACTGGTTGGTATGTTTTCCTTGGAGCAATGGCACGAGCATTGCCTCTTGGGACCACATCCACGAGTCCTTTTGTTTAAAGCCCATCTCACAAAAGCAGCCAGCCTGCTGCCAAAGGTTCTCCTGCCCTTTTGAGACAGGTGGATTCCATCCCTCCCTGACAGGCTACACTCATTAAAGCACAACCCGTTGTCACAGAAGCCAAAACCTTCTCAAAGGCACCAGCCACGAAGGCAGACATTGATCTGCACTATGCATCTGCTCATGTGCTTCAGTCTGTCCCTGTTTCTCTGCCTGGTAGGATAGATGAGGAGGTGACTTGGGCACTGATGTTTTTCACCTGCCTTCTCATGGCTTAATAGTCTTCCTTGATCCCAGCTGTTTTTTGGCTTCTGGCATCATTTGTACACAAATAAAAAAGCAATAGCAGGGAAGCTGGGGTACCCTCTTAGCAACATCACAGACCTCAGCAAACTAGTCATGACTCTCTTTCAGGCTGGCAGATGGGCACCTCAGTGCCCCTTCACAGAGCCACCCATTATGATCACTCAATATCTTTTTTACGGTAACCAATGTGTGTTGCTGATACAGGTTATTCTTGTTGGCCTTGCTCATGGAAATCTAAGGCCTTTAAAGCATCATGTCTAGTTTTGGTCTTGATGTTGGAGGCTGGAGGTTGAATTGGAGCCCTGCTTTTGAGGGTCACCAGGGTCCAAGATGCCTCTAGCTCAGTGGTATCAATTTTAAGTGTAGGACTCTGAAGTCATGTATCTATCTCCATTTCAGCCTGTCTAATGCTGCACAGCCTATTAACTGTCTCTTTACATTCACCCACCTGCAGCAACAGGTTGTCAACCTGTGCACAGGTTGTGCAGGTACTACCTTTTCTGCAGGAGAAGTATCTGAGCATTTGTTGAAAGCTACCCCCCGTACTGACATCTCCTTCCTTACCAATTGGGTCTGGGTGGAAGCACCAGACTTCTCAGGGGTTGTCTCTGTAGGCACATTGGTTTTGGCTCTGAGTTGAGTACTCACCATTATGCAGGAATCTGGAGCACTTGGCACTTAACTGGGATAAGTCCTTACCTGAGGTGTGGACCTGCTTGCAGATTGCAAAGACCTAGAACACTTGGCACTTACCTGAAGTGTAGACCTATTGGAAGATGAAGCACCCTCCCCACTTGCCCTGCCTGCATGAACTGCCCTGCCACATCCTTCTGATGCACCATATCCTGTGTGCCCATCCTGTTCACAATGCACCTGGTCATTTAGGCTCCCTTGAGCCATTTAAATCTCCCACGGATGCTCCTGGTAACAGCCTCTTCCTGCCTGGTTACCTCTCGAGGGTCCTGATGAGGCTCTGAGCTCCTGCTTGGATGTCCCTAAGCTCAGGAACTCCCCTGTACAGCACGATCTAATCCACACTCCCAGACTTACCTCAATTGCTGCTGCTGCCACCTTGTCTTGTGGCTGCAGCAGCCGCATGGCCGTGGCTGCAGCCAGCCCTGCCCCTGTCCCAATTCCATTGGTTACTGTCCCTGTCTATCCCCAATCCCTGGTTTTCTATTGGTTATTACCCTCCATTTCCCCTACTGGCTAGTTGAAGCACCTCAGACACTCCCTCTTCTGGAATTTTTACCCAATCCAGTCATAGATCTGGCACTTCCCTCTGAGATCATATAAAAATATTATGTATTTCCCAATAACACTTTGCCTTGTAACCTCTGGACTGGTGATAACGTCTCCTTTCTCTGCACCCCCTTGGCTCTAGAGGCAGGCAGAGACCTCTCCCTTCCCCTCAGCCCTCCACATCATTGCTGCCTCAACATCTGTGCCCAGGACTGGCTGCCTTCTCGCCATGCTGAGGGTGCACAGCTGCCCAGGGGAAGCCCCTGGTCTTCCCAGCTCTGTGCATGCCCCTTGCAGAGGAGACACATCTGGCTTTCTGCAGAAACTTGTGCTTTGGCTGAGCTTGGTGGCTGCTCAGCTGTGGCCTGAGCAGTGCTGGGGACATTTGTTGGGCTCTGGTTGCACTGAGCTCACTGGGGTTCCTTCCCAGCCCTTCCTTATGGGGGTGGTCCCAGTTGCAAGTACCCTGCTGAGTGTGCCCTGGGAGCAGCCTGGTGTGCCCTCAGCCCTGTGCAGAGGGCAGTGATCTTGCAGCCAGTGGTGAAGGGGAACAGTGGGGCAGTTGGGCTGGGACAGAGGAGCCTGAGCCATGGAGGGTCATGGCTGTGGATACACACTGGCCTTCAGGGATGGTGACAAGAGAGGGAGGGGAGTGGCATGGTGGGGACAGGGCAACATGGGCACTGATCCATGACAAAACAGGAGAAGGTATGTTTGCAGCAAAGCTTTATTGGGAGAAGCAGGTGGTGGGGCAGAAGGACAGATTGTATTCCCAGCACTGCTGCTGGTGATCCTGCCACACTCACTCTATCTGTGGTTCCAAGCGGGTGAATTCATTTGTGCCGACCCTGTGGGGACACAGAGGGAAGAGATGTAAGGGTGGGACATGGGAGTCACTAAATGAACCCTCAGCTCTGTATGCCCCTAAAATATTTGCGCTTTGGCTGGACCCCCAGTGAAGCTGTGCACAAGCACCCAGTCCTCCACAAGCACCCAGTCCTTCATCAACCGCATACTGGCAGCAGCTCTGCCAGGTGCTCATCACCACTGGATGGGGGAACCAAACTCCATGTGCAGCCTTGTTAGGCCTTTGGCTTTAGTAATGACTCTCAGTTTGTGTAGCTCCCCTTGAGCTTATCAGAAACACTGTTCATAGCAGGAGCTTCTATTGCTGACCAAGGAAATGATATTTTGATACCCTTGGGATGTTATTTGAATCATATTCTGACTGCTGGACCAGTAAAAAATTCCTGTACTTACTGCCTTGGACTATGTCCAGGTTGGAGACTGAGGGATGACTAAAGTCAATCATCTCACAACTCTACAACAGAGTTCCTAAGTGAGGCCCCTTGAGCTCTCCTGGACCCCTGTGGAGGGCTCTGCCAAACTCTCCCTCCAAGCGCCCGCGTGAGTGGATGTAAACACCCTGTAGCAAGTGTAGTGTGACTGCTGTCACCTAGGACCTATAATTAAGTCTATGTTTCAATTGAGACAAATCCTACTCAGTTACTTTAGGATCTTAATTTAACAATGTGTTGCCAAATCCTTTCCACAGAGAGGACTGAGCAAAACTTGCACTATGTTTGGAATCAGCCACACCTAGGATCCATCAGCAGTTCAGAAGGCAAGCAGGACCTATCTGAACTCCAGTGTGATTCAGTGGGAGGGTCTCCCTTGCCCATTGCCATCTCCAGTCTCCACCTAAATCATTCTAAATTGATTCTCACTCATTTTTCCTTTGAATGTTTTTACCCATGCAATAAGCAAGAGTGAACCTTGCCATTGACCTTTGTTACGTTGTGCTTTAGCAAACTGATATTAAACTTGCTTTTGACAACACCTCTGACAGTGACTCTGTGACTTAAATCACTAGTTTCTGACAGCCCCAGCCCTCCTGAGAATGCACAGCGCACCTGTGTGGGGCAGAGACAGGTAGCTTACCTGGTGGCTTTCCAGTCATTTTCAATGTTGTCCACACGAGACCGCNACGGATGCTCCTGGTAACAGCCTCTTCCTGCCTGGTTACCTCTCGAGGGTCCTGATGAGGCTCTGAGCTCCTGCTTGGATGTCCCTAAGCTCAGGAACTCCCCTGTACAGCACGATCTAATCCACACTCCCAGACTTACCTCAATTGCTGCTGCTGCCACCTTGTCTTGTGGCTGCAGCAGCCGCATGGCCGTGGCTGCAGCCAGCCCTGCCCCTGTCCCAATTCCATTGGTTACTGTCCCTGTCTATCCCCAATCCCTGGTTTTCTATTGGTTATTACCCTCCATTTCCCCTACTGGCTAGTTGAAGCACCTCAGACACTCCCTCTTCTGGAATTTTTACCCAATCCAGTCATAGATCTGGCACTTCCCTCTGAGATCATATAAAAATATTATGTATTTCCCAATAACACTTTGCCTTGTAACCTCTGGACTGGTGATAACGTCTCCTTTCTCTGCACCCCCTTGGCTCTAGAGGCAGGCAGAGACCTCTCCCTTCCCCTCAGCCCTCCACATCATTGCTGCCTCAACATCTGTGCCCAGGACTGGCTGCCTTCTCGCCATGCTGAGGGTGCACAGCTGCCCAGGGGAAGCCCCTGGTCTTCCCAGCTCTGTGCATGCCCCTTGCAGAGGAGACACATCTGGCTTTCTGCAGAAACTTGTGCTTTGGCTGAGCTTGGTGGCTGCTCAGCTGTGGCCTGAGCAGTGCTGGGGACATTTGTTGGGCTCTGGTTGCACTGAGCTCACTGGGGTTCCTTCCCAGCCCTTCCTTATGGGGGTGGTCCCAGTTGCAAGTACCCTGCTGAGTGTGCCCTGGGAGCAGCCTGGTGTGCCCTCAGCCCTGTGCAGAGGGCAGTGATCTTGCAGCCAGTGGTGAAGGGGAACAGTGGGGCAGTTGGGCTGGGACAGAGGAGCCTGAGCCATGGAGGGTCATGGCTGTGGATACACACTGGCCTTCAGGGATGGTGACAAGAGAGGGAGGGGAGTGGCATGGTGGGGACAGGGCAACATGGGCACTGATCCATGACAAAACAGGAGAAGGTATGTTTGCAGCAAAGCTTTATTGGGAGAAGCAGGTGGTGGGGCAGAAGGACAGATTGTATTCCCAGCACTGCTGCTGGTGATCCTGCCACACTCACTCTATCTGTGGTTCCAAGCGGGTGAATTCATTTGTGCCGACCCTGCGGGGACACAGAGGGAAGAGATGTAAGGGTGGGACATGGGAGTCACTAAATGACCACTCAGCTNGAGTTCCTAAGTGAGGCCCCTTGAGCTCTCCTGGACCCCTGTGGAGGGCTCTGCCAAACTCTCCCTCCAAGCGCCCGCGTGAGTGGATGTAAACACCCTGTAGCAAGTGTAGTGTGACTGCTGTCACCTAGGACCTATAATTAAGTCTATGTTTCAATTGAGACAAATCCTACTCAGTTACTTTAGGATCTTAATTTAACAATGTGTTGCCAAATCCTTTCCACAGAGAGGACTGAGCAAAACTTGCACTATGTTTGGAATCAGCCACACCTAGGATCCATCAGCAGTTCAGAAGGCAAGCAGGACCTATCTGAACTCCAGTGTGATTCAGTGGGAGGGTCTCCCTTGCCCATTGCCATCTCCAGTCTCCACCTAAATCATTCTAAATTGATTCTCACTCATTTTTCCTTTGAATGTTTTTACCCATGCAATAAGCAAGAGTGAACCTTGCCATTGACCTTTGTTACGTTGTGCTTTAGCAAACTGATATTAAACTTGCTTTTGACAACACCTCTGACAGTGACTCTGTGACTTAAATCACTAGTTTCTGACAGCCCCAGCCCTCCTGAGAATGCACAGCGCACCTGTGTGGGGCAGAGACAGGTAGCTTACCTGGTGGCTTTCCAGTCATTTTCAATGTTGTCCACACGAGACCGCAGGAGCCACATGGTCTTCAAAACCTCCTTTCCATTCTTGTCCACGAAGCATTGTCCCGTGAAAACAGTGATGGAGTCTGCAAGGACAGGACAAGAGGTGAAGTGGAGCACGGCCAGGGTAGCAGGTAAGTGGCTGTTCCAGCACAGGGGACAGTAGACCCCTGTTGTCCTGGGCCTCTGGGCACAGTGGGGATAGGGAAAGCAGGCGACAGGGCTCATCAGGCTGGGGGTCACGCACCGAGATGGGCAGACAGCAGTGTGCTTCAGCCCCTGTTACATCTCCTGCACACTGGGACTGGGAGGTGACAGCAGCCAAAGAGCTCCAGGGACAAGGATGGGGGAGCATCAGGGACACCAGAGGGGATGGGAGAGCACTGGGGAGAGTATGGATAAAGGCAGAGGATCAGCAAGGATGATGCAGGAAGGTGCAGAAGTTCTTCAAGGGCATCACAACAGGGAAGGCAGGAGAGGGACTGAAGACACAACAGAGAGGGCAGGAAAGAAGTACCTGAAAAGGTCCAGTTGACGGTGAAGCCAAAGGTAGGCTGGCCTATTGGATTTGTGAGGTGCTGGAATCCCACCAGTGGTGACAGCTGGATCTTATTTGGGGTGTCTGCCACAGATGTGTTGTATGAGCCAGTGAAGTTGCCTTTTTCATCCACAGCAGAAATGGTCATGTTGGAGCCTAAGTCATTCTTCCAGCGCCCAGTCAGGTTGCACTGGAGCAGAGGTGCACTGGAGCAGTGATAGTGCCACTGGAGCAGTGATGGTGCCACAGCACAACCTGCAGCCCTTGTCCACCCTGCCCACCCTGCCCTGTGCATCCCAGACCTGCACCTACCTTTTCTACAGAGAGACCATGAGCTCCCAGGGCCAGGCAGAGCACCAAGAGGAAGAGAGTTGGTTGCTCCATCCCTGCAGCAGACAGCTGATGTACCTGGGGATGTGCTCTTTGCAGGACTCTGCCAATGCTCCTGCTCCCTCTCCTTTTTATTGCTGCCAGGTCTGTGGGTGGCAGCTCTGTCCAGGGCATTGTGCAATTTGTGTGGTTCCAAATTTAGTAGTGCTGTGAGGGGTTGGTTGCAGCTGGTATTTCCAGAATACCTTGGTTCCAAGATAAATGCAGGTGGAGAGCTCAGGTGAGCTGCACCCTTATCTTGGTACCACAGTACCCATCCAGCGTCACCACAGTGATGCAAAGGGAGAGCCCCTCTGTCCCTCTTGATTGGCTGTGGGCTCTGTCTGGGAGGACACCAGCTGGTTAAGGGGGGACTGCATCTGGGAAGTTTCTTTCCCCAGATAACATTATTCCTCTGGCCAGGAACACTCCTCTGGGGAGCCAAGAAAAAGACCATTTATCATCTTGCAGCAGAGGGGCACCATGGCAATCTGCTGCCTGCACCACTTCACAGGGCAGGCAAGTAGGGAAAGAATGGTTCCCCATGGGCAGGGTAGGTTGCCTTCTTCCCTGTTGTAGTTTGGGATTCTTATGTAAATTCTCTCCCCTGCCACTAACTGCCCATGCCAGGAGTTAACAAAAAGAGTCGTTAACTGCTGATTACTTGGGTGGGGGCAGGTTGTCTCTTTTGTGTTTGGCGACTACACACTNTTGTTGGGTTTCTGGGGTTTGTTTGTTTGTTTGTTTTTCTCTTGTTGGGGAAGCGGTTTGCTCTGGTCTGTTTACATAAATATATATATATATAGCAGTTAAGAACAGTTATCCTTCTTGTATTAAAGTTCCTTCTTCTAAATTTGAGTAAGAGTGGCGTGATTATTGTGGTGGGGGCCCCCTTCCCCACTTGTGGGTAAACATTTTGGGGTTTTCTCCTCAAACCAAGACATTCCCCCAGCAGCAATGGCTATTAAGTAGTAAGGGAGTGCTCTAGAATAAAAAGGTGGACTCAGAGCTTATAGCGCTTCCTGTGGTGTCCCCAGAGCTCTCCTCTCCTGCACTGTGATGTCATCAGAAGTCTCATGCCCTTCCTATGGTGTCCCCAGACCTGCCCTGTCCTCCACTGTGATGTGCCCTGAGATGTGATGACCTGTGGTGTATGCAGCCCTTCCCAGCCCTTCCTGTGGTGTCCCCAGAGTTCTCCTGCCCTGCACTGGGATATCCCCAAACCTTCCATGTCCTCCACTGTGATGTCCCCTGAGATCCCCTGCCCTTCCAGTGGTGTCCCCAGAGATCTGATACACTACCTGTGGTGTGCCCATATCTTCCATGCCCTTCCTGTGGCATCCCCAGACCTCTCCTGTCTTCCGCTGTGATGCCACCTCAGATGCCCTACACTCCCTGTGACATCTTTGATGCTCTTCTGACCTGCTGCTCTGGCTGATGGGGGGGAGGGGAAGGGGGAGCCTATGTTTATTTTACTTAGGGCTTATGATGCTTATTTTGTTTATGCTTATTTCTACTTATGCTTATTTGGTTTATGCCAATTTTACTTATGCTTATTTACCTAGGACTAATGATAATACTTATTTTACATATGCTTTTATACTTATCATGGAATTTGCTTAGTTCATTGTGTCATATGTAGCAAAACTTACTTACTGTCCTTGAAGGTGCAATACCAAGAGGCCCAGGCCAATTAAAACAGGCAGGATACCCCATGATAAATCAGAAAACATATAAAAAGAACAAGATGAGTACAATTAGACCAGCAGAATTTGCCAACAAGACTGGTTTGAACCGGTTCTGAGCAAAAGGTAAAAAGTTCACAAGAGGAAGACGACTTACTTCATCCCTAAATACCCCCAAAGACTACTACCCTAAATTACCAGAAGGAACAGCGCAGGTGCAAGAAGGAGTGGCTTGAGGCGGAGAAAATGGAAATCCGTTCTTGAGAATCATTTAATAACCCTGCCTTCTCTAAGAAAATAATGTTTATGCATGAAAGAAAAATAAATATGTATAACTTACTTGCATATAAACCCATTGTTAACTCAACTAGGTGCGCGTGTTTTGGAGGAGCTATCCCCCATGTGCCCTGGACCAGAATAAATGTACTACTCTATAACCCCACTGGATTATAGGGTTTTATTCCGCAAAACATGGCCATGCTCCCTGTCCCATCCCACACTGTCCCCATGGACTCCATCACTATCCAGAGGGGATGGGGCTCTCCCACACTGTGGCAGAAGGTGCAGCAGGGGCTGTGAAGGTTCAGCAAAGTCTAATTCAACTGCCCAGCCACAGCTTCCTCTATGATGAAAGGGGCTGAGCTGGCAAGGGACAGGAGCACAGGCAGAGCACAAGCACCACTCATGGCCACCGCCACCAATGCCATGGGACCCCTTGGCTGCTACATGCTGATCGACCTGGTCCTGCTTGTCATCCATGAGACTCCATCCAGGAAGGTAAGGGCAACCCTGAGGCACAATCTGGCCATGCTGTTTGCTTATTTGGAAGGTAACTTGCAGGGATGTGATGGATGGTCCCAACTCAACCCCTCCTTGTTACTGCTACCAGGGTTTTTTAACCTGCCATGGGGATACTTTTCACACTGCAATGGGTAGGGAGCAGCTCTTTTCCCAGGAAAACCCCTGGCAGCCCTGTAGGACATAGCATAAGGTGTTCCCCAGATTCCTGGTGCTCAGTGCAGAGTATAAAAGCCATTTCTAATGGGAGCCCTGCCTGTGTTGGGAAAGAGCCATCCTGCTGAGGCCAAGTGGGAGAGAAGACCTGCCTTTCTTTTCACCTCCTTGAGGCAGGTCTCGTGTCCCTCACTATGTCCCCTGTG
>VWZD01002298.1:146714-156769 GCA_013396695.1 Sakesphorus luctuosus | reverse complement strand
ATGCCAAGAACATTGGTTTGGGTTTTTTTGAAATGTTGCAGATCAGAATTTTTAAAAAAGCACACAGCATTGAAAAGAAATTAAGCCTTAATGTATAGAAAAACTCAGCTCAACCCACTCTATGACAATAATCCTAAACTTTAAGCAACATTAAAAAAAAGTACTTATTTTTTGTTTTACAGATCCTTGTCATTTGCAAGCAAATCTAAAACATTAAAACCAAGAATGCAGTACAGAAAAAACCCCAAGAATATATTAGATAGACAAAACTGCAGAATTCCATAATATTTAAAATCCAGTGTGCAAGAAGTTCAGCTACAACAGTTCATTTTATTGTTGCAGAATTTTAACTGCTGTCAAGAGGAACCACAGGAAAACAACATCTGACACACGATTTGCCATGAAATCCAAGTCAGTAAATTCAAAACAAAATTCCCCAGTTGCTTTTCTGGTCCGTAGCAGGTTGTTTATGTTACTTTATAGCAGTAGAACGAGAGGGGGAAATGTCTGGCATACAAAATTGTCTTTTCACCAAAGTAATCTTCCTCAGAAACTTTCTAAGGACTGTAATATATTACATAAACCATCACTAAAGGAAAGAAGGTTAGAAGAACTAATAGTACAGTTACACTAGATTAATCCCAAAGTAGATCTTACATGAGGTTAATTAACAGAAATATCACATCACCACATTATTCTCATTGGAGAGGTATCTGTTGCATGGCATAGTGTTCTTCCAGTTCCAAATTCAGTCTCTTGAGGATGTCAGACCTAACTAAAGTAGGAAATAAATTTATTTTGAAACAAACTAGCTCAGACATATTATTGCTGGAATATCATCTTTGCTCAGATACATATTTGAGATCATGGCAGAAGTCTTACATTTCTGTCAAACAAGCATTACAAATTTTAGGATTTCTTTTTTCCTACTTCTTTCCCTTTAGTCTTGATGTGTGTTACTACAGAGACTGCAGGCTGAATATAGTACATATTAATAACTGGAGTGTTTTGATTTAACAACATTTTGCTGCACCTATTACTCATTATTTTACTACCCTCAAGATAAAATTGAGTCTCCTGGAAATACTCAAATCTCTTTCAGAGGTAAAAAAATGAATAGTATTTTTATGAATCTTAAACAGGCTTCTCTTTGTGATGATGACTCATGTTCTTTTAAGGACAGGAGAAAAAGACATGGGAAGAGAGCAGTGAGGAAGCTATGGCAGCAGGACATGTGAGAAGAGCAGTGAGGAACTTAAGCAATAAAGTTCTGTACAAATGTCTGAGACTCTTGGAGATGCCACAGAACATGAGGAACTTCTACCAAAATTTCAACACTGTTTTGTTTATTCTATGTCTTTGCACAGTAGGAGGAACAGTATAAAAACTCTTTTTTTTAGCTGAGCCTCACAGTCACCTCACAGAAATATTGACAAAATGAAGTTAGAAATTGCCACAGGGGAAAAAAATACTGCAAGAAAAAAAAAGGATTTTGCTATAAAATAGGCAAAATGTTAATTCATATGCAGACACAGCCAAACTGTTTCAGTTCCATCTGTCTGCCTTGCCCAAATAACAATTAATTTCATAAATACTGATTGAAGCATCTGGCTGTAAATGTCAGAATTCAACTAACACAAATAAATGAACTCTAATAATGAAAATATTTCAAGTTGCACATTACATGAAAAAAACCTCAAAATGATCACAAATCCAACTGCCAGTGAAATCATTGGCATAAATTCCATCAGTACATGTGGAGACAATATCAAGCCTTAAGTCATTCCCTGAAATGTACACACAGAAAAAAAATGTAACCATTTTAATAATCAGATAGAATGCCTCTGTCAGGAATTTCCATAATTCTTTGTACTATAATGTATAATTATTGCATTATTTTGGTATAAAAGATGCAGTGGTTTAATTAACTGTGAATACAAACAATCACCTATGAATAAACATATACAGTACGATAGATCAGGTGTAATTAATAAACTCTAATGTTGACTAACATGAATAATTTCCTTACAAAATATTTCTCTGTAGGGGACATTAAAAATGCATTTTGAAAAAAATGGCATTATTATTTTTATTAATATTAATATATAACACACTAAAATACAATTACCATGTTAAGGTCCTTTTCTCCATATATTTAATTTTTAATTTTATTGGGTTGGATACTGAGATACCAGTGTACAAACTGAACCAAGAGTAGCATGTCCACCCTAGAGTCATTAAGGAGATTTTTTTTTGATACCTCCCTGTATTGAGATAAATCCAATAAGGATAGATTAAGTAATCTAGGGGGCAATCATAGTTATAGAACACAAGTGCTATAAATTCATGAAAATAAAGAAAGCAGGAGCATAAACCAAAACCCCTGAGAAAGAGAAAACTTGTGGGTGGACAATATAGTTTATAATAAATTGAATCAGCATGAATCCAGAAGATGGGTTTTGTCATTTAATGAACGTTGGGTATAACAATGAATAGATTTTATCTAGAAGTTCATTTTCTCGTTTATTTATTTAAAACGTATCCTTAGTTCAATCTATCTTTAATCAAAGTAACAGCAGAGCACACAGTTTAGGAAAAAATTCCTAGGAGAAAAATTCTGGGAACAAAAGCAATTTACTAAGATGGATCACTGTAACAATAAACTGTTCCCATAACCTTATTCACAACAGAAACACACTTGCATGAATTGCATATAAAATAAATCATTTATGCAAAGTAGTGTTAAGAAAAATGAAAAAAATAATTAAAATATGTAGTAGTTTTAGGCTATAGACTTACAAAATACTCATACTCGCAGTGATAAAAAAGACCATGATATCGTCTTCATAATCTTCTGTTATATTAGTTTGACAATAAAATAGAATATTTCATGAACAAATCCTACCACTTGTACTGATTAGTGTCTTATACTATCAACGATCCTGTACAACTAGGCTCTAGCTTTGAGAGATTTTGTTTCTCATCACCATTAAAACAAAATTTATATTTCAAACACATATTCTGTCCTAAAATTAGATGAAATAATTTTATTTCTGTCCTATAACTCTATGGAATGCTTTGTATTTCTCCATTGCTTTCATTGTATGGCAAAATCCTTTTGGATTATTATAAAAACATTTCTTGCTAATTAGAAATAGTTCCCTCATGTATCTGTAGTTCACTTGTTTGTTAACTAAGGTTTCTTAGCTGCTATTTTCTGTAGTTCCCTGAAGTGGAAGATGACTTGGATAATAGTATACCCTAACCCAAAAGACAGGAATATAACAGCCAGTTCTCCTGGTTTACACTATTATGTGTGCAAAGTAGCGTGGGGTAGGTTAGAAGAGGACGTTCTCATTAAAATTGTATTGTTTTTAATTATATGGGTTTTAGTGCATTTTTAGGAAAAGCAAATTTTCCATAACTAAAAAGTGCCAAAATTTCTAGGAGGACATGTGAGGCTTTCCTATTAATTCCAGCTTGCTATGTTTCTCCCCCATACAGAAACCTTAAGGCTGTATTAAATAAGAATTTACAAATATACAATGGAATTTATAAGAGCATGGAATGGATATACTGACTGTGCATAAAATAATACTTATTTTTGTCCTGATTTTTCCTGATTTTTCATATCATTGCACTGAAACTGAGATATGTGAATTTTCTGATTTTAGTTTTTTTTTTTTTTACTCTTTGACACATTCTTCTATAAGCCAGCACTTTGCTCCATAAGTTAGTTTCCCTGACTTTGAATTTGACACCACAAAGCTTTTATGTAATTGTTTCTGTACTGCCCTTTTGCAAATACCTTTGGTTGATATTTCAATTACATTTTATTTACCTGTGAAGTACACAAACACATGAGGTGTTGGTTTAGTTTGTAGTAAGAAGGATCCTCTCACTTAAAACAAACAAACAAACAAAAAAACAGACAAAACAATTCCTTCCTCAGAGAACAAAGTCAACATGTGTTTTTTACCATGCCAATGAGAAGTGCTTCTTTCCCTTCAACAAAAGCTTTAATGAGTAGTGTCATGATAGCTTAAAAAAAAAAAGAAAAAAAAAGAAAGATAAACCAACCTAATCCCACAAAAAACTCCCTTTACTATTCCTTAGTATTCCTTTCTCCAAGTTCTTAGTTTAAAAATTTCCTATTCCACCTTTATGATGACCAAGCCAACTGCTTAATACCAGTTTTTTTGAAAATGCAATCTACTTCCAGAAAAGGTATTTTTATTTATTAAAGGAAAGGGAAATGGAAGTGAAGGAACAGGAAAGGGATAAGTGAGAAGGAAATGCAAGAGGAAAAGGCGAGGAGAAAGAAAGAATGGATAATAAAAAAATGACAACACAGCACCAAGCCTGACAGAGCATAAGAAGCATTTGGACAATGCTCTCAGGCACATGGTGTGACTCTTGGGGATGGTCATGTGCAGGGCTTAGTTGGACTCGAGGATCCTTGAAGGTCTTTCCAACTCAGCATATTCTGTGATTCTGTGAAACCTGGTCAGGTCCAGCAAAGAGCTAAGAGAACACTGGGACACATGAACAATACACAGTACTGAGTGTTACTTAGTCTGCTGAAGATAATGCCAAGGGGGGAAGAGTTATCTCCCCCCTTCCCAGTGGATATACAAACAGTGTTGTGACACTTTTCTCAATAGCACTAAAAAGCATAACAAGGACAACTCGCCCAAGCTGCTTATGAGCAGATATTAGAAATATTGATAAAATGGTAGAGGCATGAAGCACTGAAACAGGTTACACCAAGACAAAAGGGTGAGGAATCTCTGTCCTTGGGGGTTGAGAGTGAGTTAGGCAAAGCTATGCTTGGCCTGATCTAAAACTGGTACCACTCCTGATTTAAGTAGGAGTTTGGACCAGATAAACTCCAAATGTTCCTTTCAATGAACCTTTCTCTGATTCTATGAAAATTAAAGGCGAATACCATCTTGGTTCCTGGAACTCTGTTTCTTCCTCTGCTAAAAAAACTATTGCACACTTCTTAAGGTAAGGATTTGAGTCTACTGCTTGAAGAAACAGCCAGACACTTGGAAAGGACTACACTTAAAACCTTTTATGAAATAAACAAATATGGTAAAATCAATGGGGACTTAGATTTCTAACAGATGTTTCCCCTCATCATGCAAAAAGGAGGTTTTGTACAAAACACTTTCTAACATATGACTAATGTTCTCAGCAGGGTTCATTGTTAAATATTTATGTGACTATAATAGCTGCAATTTTAGTAGTACAAATTACCCTGCTAAATATAAAATCTGATTAAGTTAAATCTTTCCATGAATCAAATTTACTTTCTGTAGACATTAGTTTTAAAACTCTCTCATAAGAAAAGTTTCTAGGCCACTGAATATACCTGAACTTTCACTGGCGATATGCACACATATAGTAGAATTAAGTCTTTGAAGTAAGTAATGCTTTATTGAGTGAACATACAATACTACAATATGTAATGAAGGAATAACTGTTAATCTCAATGCAGAAGGCCAATTAAGGCCTTTATTATTAAGATCATTTATACTGTTTCATTTATCCCATTTTTTTCTCCTTTTGATCACCAATCAAGGCTAAATAAAATGCCTACTGGGAGACAACCCAGAAAATAAAACAGGGTCTTCTAAGTGATACCATTTATTAGGAGACTAGGAAGAACATGCTCGTTTTTAGATTTTAACAAATGCAACAACATATTCCCTGCTTCATATCAAGGTCTGGAATCCACCCTGGATTATAGAAGGGCGGAGTATAATGTGAAGGGGGAGACCAAGAACTAGCTATGAGTCCATATCTTACTTTCTTTGCTTGTGACAGCCATACCACTTTCTAGCCTTTTTTAGTGGTATAAATCAAACTGTAACCTATCTTGGTCTGTGTCAGAATCTAGAATTTCTTACACTGCCTTGTAGGGCAGAATTGCTTGTATTTCAGTTTTCTCTGCCTTTCTTTCTGCTGCTACTACAAAGGACATCTTCTTGTGACTCAACATCCCCTTTGAAAATTGCAACACAAAGTTGGAGTTAAAAAAGGTCTCCCACATTCAAAGCTCTATTCATGAATTCTTCATCACTGATAGATCTTGGGAAAAAAAAGGTGAGGTATGCCTCACTTGAATTCATAACAGAAAAATGTTGCATCTTTCAAGCATGAAGTCCGCAGTAACTTCAATGGAATTCCATCTGGACCTGGAATACATTAGGCCAAATGTATCTAACCGTGTGGCAAATCCACATGGATTTAAGGATCATATTACTGTTTGAGAAAGGCAGGTATGGGAGACCTTGGTACAGATTCTTGCCACACATTGATATTTGGTGGGTCTGAGCCCTCCCATCTGACTTAAGACTGACTCTGCTCTTCTGCATCACCAGTCACTGGCAAACAGGACTTGCCAATGAGGGCAGAACAGTGCCCAGGAGCACAGCTTCACTTGGAGCTGTTTTTTGCTTGACTGACTTCACAGAATGAATTCAAATTTTTCTTCCAAAAGGATGAGCAGGCAACCTTTTTCAGTTTGATACAACTGCCATTTGAAGAATGGGCAAGCTCCTGAGGACTGCTTTTAATAGAGCAGAGTATATCTTGGAGGTGAACGATCAACTTATCCTAAAATAACAACTGACTACTGGTCCAAATATCTTTTTATCACAAAAAAAAAAAAAAAAGCCCTCACAGAAAATGCCTTCAGAGTCTAAGAATATACTGACAGCAGTTTGTTTTTAACAACTGTATCTTCTTTCTATTATCAGGCAAGTTCTGCAGAGCTGCATTTTTTTTCCTATGACACTATGCAACAGATTGAAGATGTTTTGTGTAATTCCCCAGTTTTATTACCTATCATGTAATTCACTAGTTTTCTTATAGTGTTAGAAAACTGCACCATGTTGCTATATACAAATAAGAGGTGACATTCCTTAACCAGATGGATCCAGATACCTAAGAATATTACTTACTCTTTACTCATTACTACAAATATACAATTACTCTTACAATGCTTCAAGACAGGTATCAAGAATTCAGAAATTATTAATGATAAACCGAAGAAATATCTTAGAGCACAAAGGAATGAAAACTTCTAATGTCATGCTCAGAGAAGCAGAACATTTTTCATAAACACATTCATATATGATAGCAAGACTTGCCTCTCAGTTAAGGCTGGTATTTAAAATTCCAACGTTTTCAATTCAGTTATAATTCTGCATCCTAATAATAATAAACAGAATAACATATATAGAATCTACATGTCTTTTCTCACATATGTTGCTGCAGCCTTGGAGTTACCTAATAAGCAGGTTCTGGCACAGGAATTCTGACTGTAAGCCATGCAATTTTCAACTCTGAAACATGTAAAATGTGAGAAAACAAAACTCTACTTGCTCTGCTACCCAGTGCAGGAGGTGGCAGAGACCTAACCACCACCATTTGAAGTGAGAAAAAAACAGCTCCTGGTGATTGCTGTCATCAAAGTGACCATCCTCACAGTGGCAAAAAGAGGGACTAAAACATGACCCCAAATGTGCCTTTCACGGCATTTCGTGCTGTGCAAATGGAAAGACTTCAGGCCTGACATGAATGATGATTTCAAAAACTGTCCTTTTTGCTTCTTGCATTCAAGGATAATTTTCCTTCATAGCTTTTACTTCCTCATCCCCATTATATATACAATACTTCATTCCTTACCAATGAAGAAAGAAATGAGGAAAGAGAAAAAAGGAGATAAAAAGAGGATTAATTTAAAGATATTATGGAAAGTCATACAGATAGGGCCACACTATTGCTCTGTTGCTCATTGTTTGATGTGGCAGAAGAAAAGCACTGTTCATAACCGCTCTGTCATTCAATGACCTTGAAAATACTTCAAAAACACTGTCATCCAGAAGCACTTTTCTATTTTGTATTATAAAATGCAGCAGAAGTTTATATACACATAAAAATTCCATAAATGTACTTTATATTTTTCTAGGTAGACTAGCAATGTAAAGTAAGTGTGGATGAACACAATACAGTTTTGAAAGACAAAATTTGCAGCTGCTCCATGAGTCTCATTTATCAGTTATTGATATCCAATATTGCACTGCATCACTATTTACTTAACGAGATTTACCTTTACGAGCCAGATCAGCAAGACTTTTACATCAGATCAGCATGTCCACTGGAAATTTACTTGAGGATATGCTATCATGAAAAGTCCAAAAGGTCTAAATAGGGAGTAGGTATGAGTTAATACAAAAGAAGAGCATCCAGTGAAATACATTTGGAACATCTAAGTCTCCATTTAACTGTTCGTTAAAATAATTACTACATAATTCTTGTAATCAAGATATCTTGCATTTCCTACAAATTTTCAAGTCTATGTCTTAAAAAAAACCCAACACTTGCACATAAATCACATTTTGCAGTGAACTTTGACTAGTTGACTAAATGAAATTACAAACACAGAACGACAAGCTCCTGAAAAAAAGAGTAAGCTCAGATATTGGCAGTGGTTCTATCTGCATAACACTCAGTTGCTTTCAGTTATGAACACATGCTGTGCAGTAAATTGTCTGGATTTTCTTCATTTCTTGTGACATTTTATATACTTTTGAATGTGAAAAGTACATTTCAATCTCCTGGTGTTTCAGGTCCGTATAAAAACCTGAAATACTTAAACCTAGTTTCCCTTTCCAGTTCTCGCTTTCCAGTCTCTCTAATCCATCCATGTAATTTAGTTTAAGACATTTACTTACAGTTCAACCTTTACACACACATGAGACCTTTACAGCAAAGATTAAGCTGGATGGAGGCCAAAAATAGTATAGAGACAGCATAAGAGGGCTGAATAACTTTCTTACATGCTCATATTTACCCAAATTAAATTGAATAAAAAGTAGTCTTTGTCCTACAATTTAATTGTAATCTAAAGTCTTCTGACAGAGTGTCTGTTCATTATGATGTCTATCAACTGTCTTGCTGAAGGACAGAAAAAGGAAGTTTAGTAGAAAACAGAATTACCTCATTTTAAATTTACTGTTTTAATGTTTTAAGTGGAAGGTTTATAGTAAGAGTTGCCTATATCATGTATACATTCTCATTGGTGTAGCCAATTCAAAAGTTAAAAGCATAACACAAAGAGAACTTCAAGTTTTAGTTAACTCATCAACACTTACATGTATACCGTTTCCTCTAACTTTAGGGACATGTATAGTAAAAAGAGCATCAGTACCAGGTATAACATACAGCACAGAGGGTTAAACACATATCTTGGGTAACAGAAAATCCTCTCTCTACCATAATGTGCCTAAAAGTTCCAGTTAAATGCATGTGAAAAAACCAATACAGACAGGACCTGATTGAAAAAAACCCAAAGAAACAAAACCCAACAACAAAAAAACCACCTCATTTTACAAACAAACCACTAAATGTGGAATTTCCATTCATAGAGACATTCAAGACTTAGGAAAAAGCCCAAATAAAACTTTCAAGCTAGTTCTGCTGGAACTTTGAGGACTTGGAGCTGATGATCACAAGGTTCCTTTCTTTCTTAATTATTCTTGGATTTCATGAAGTACATGAAATTTAACTCCGATGAAAAAGAAAATGAACAGAAACTGCTGAGATTTGAATGTGAAATAACAAAGAATTACTTATTTCAGGTTTGATCTCCAACTTGTCAAGAACCAAAGATAAAACCAAAAAGTTATGATGAAAGCAAATACAAGCTTGAAGTTTCCTAACTCCTTAATAGCTAAAACTGAAATATTACATTTATTGTTCTTCCATTTGCATAAAATTCAATGCTGTAATTTTTTTGGTGTCATTAATACATGTGCTTATTTTTCACACATGTATTAATGACACTTGTAGTCCACCTGTCAATGGATTGTCTGTTCTTGTACAAAGAACAAAGTTTTTAACATTTCTTAGGTTGTAATATTTTTCATCCTTTCATTCTGAGTTATAATGGAAAGTTGTAAAAACATTTATATAAAACAAAACTTCTCTTTGCACATAGACTGATTATTCTATCACAAGGCTTTGAAAATTATTGTCTCCTT